>CABFOQ010026535.1:8005-22014 GCA_900660455.1 Gephyroberyx darwinii | reverse complement strand
ACTATATTATTAAGATGACTATTACTTATAATAATAATAATAATAATAATAATAATAAATAATAATACTATATAATACTATACTATTAAGATTACTACTACTTCTAATAATAATAATTATCATAATAATGATAATTGCCTGAGTGAAAAATAACTTGACATTCATCCATTTCCAGTTACGTCATATTAATGTGTCAGTCAGTGTAGTATTTTTATAGTACATACACCAGTAGTATTGTATATCTGTTTTGTTTCTATGTCTTATAGTTGATACGACTTGGAGTGTGTTTTCTATCCAGTATCAAAATAAAAGTATCTTTAACAACTGAGTATGAAAACTTGGCACTTGTTTGATTTAAGGTTTTCATGTTCGTCATGTATCCGTTTTGTGTCCCAGGAATTCACCTGGAACCTGAAGAGTTTCACAGAGAAGTGGAGGCTGTTCTGTCCGAAGGGGATTCGTGCAGTGACACCATCCTCCTGGACTGCCGGAACTTTTACGAGAGTAAAATTGTACGTAATATGTTGTATTTCCACTGATGTCTGTTGGCTACAAGTTAAAGTAATAATCTGTGACATCTCCCTGTGGAGGGGGACAAGGGATCCGTAAAGAATAACACTGTCGTTCTTAAACAGCACAACTAATCGGTCACTGCGTTGCTCGCTAATGCAACTTGTGATGCTTATTTTCCTCCAGGGACAGTTCAGTCGGTGTCTGGCTCCTAACATCCGTAAGTTCAGCTACTTCCCAGACTACGTGGACCAGAACCTCGAGCTCTTCAGGAACAAGAGGGTCCTGATGTACTGCACAGGGGGGATCCGCTGTGAGCGCGGCTCCGCCTATCTCCGCTCCAAAGTGAGTTCATCTGTCTTGGTTTGAAACTACACTGTGTCACTTTTCAGGGGTTTTCCACTTTACTAAAGTAAGAGTTAGTTCATGTTAGTTCATACATGTCAAATCCAATCCAACGTGCCATAGCTGCACAGTAGCTGCTAAACCCCACCCTGTCTCTGTGCCTGCAGGATGTGTGTAAAGAGGTTTACCAGCTGAAGGGAGGCATTCACAAGTACCTGGAGCACTTCCCAGAGGGCTTCTATCGAGGGAAACTCTTTGTCTTCGATGAACGCTACGCTATCTCCTCCAACGGCGACGTCATCTCAGGTTAGCGGGTCCTCGTAGAGATTTCAAGGGGTTTCTAAGGGTTATTTGTCACATACACAGTTATAGTGTACAAAAGTGCAGTGAAATGTGCGGTGGTATACATGATCACAATGCTAAGAGTTGAAAAGGAAAAGGGGCTAAAACTAGGAGATATACAAAAACCTACTAACAAGAAATAAAAAGAAATTTAACAATAAAATAAATATACAGACAATATGGCAATGTAAAAATAAGCAGTAGAACGTCAAGTGTGTATGTACATGTGCAAAAAGAATGTGCAATGTAAAAAAAACAACAAAAAACAGAGTGCAAAAAAATGCCAACGTCCAAGAGTCATTTATTGGTTGGATGTGTGTTAGTTTAGTGTGCTGATGTCCTGAGGGTAGAAGCTCCTCCTGAGCCTCTCTGTCTTGGCCATGTGACTGCAGAGGTGCTTGCCTGACCTCAGCAGTCTGAACAGTCCATTGTTGGGATGGGTAGTGTCCTTAATGATCCTGTTGGTCCTGGTCCTGCACCACCTGGTGTAAATGTCCTGCAGGGTGGGGAGTTGTCCCGGTGGTCCGCTCGGCTGACCGTACCACCCTCTGCAAGGTTTTGCGATCCTGAGAGGAGAAGTTGCCATACCAGGCAGTAATGCTCCCCGACAGGATGCTCTCTATGGTGCCAGTGTAAAAGGTTTTTTGGATGAGGGGAGAGTTTGAACTTCCTCAGCTGTCTGAGGTGGTAAAGGCGTTGTCTCGCCTTCTTGAGAATGTTGAAGGTGTTTTGACATGTTATGAAACAACGTAGACGTGTACTAATCACATAGTGATAAAGAATTATTTCCAAATAAGTCCTCACTGTTTGTAGGTTCACAGCGTAATAATCCTAAACCTCAAAAAGCTCTCTTGTTCCATCAGAGCCTCTATAACCAGTGACAGGCGCTACATGTTCAACATTTGTCTCAGTAGGGGGTATTTCAGTAGTAAGTGTACACCGTACTCCGCTGCACTAAGAATAAGAAATCAAAGCACATTGACACAGCGTGTACTTTTTACTTAAAACGTGCACGTTCCTTTGGGAATTACATAGACATGATTTCAGATCATTTGTTATGGAGATGGATTTGAAACGAGCTCTTTTTGAACTACTCATGCCTGCCAGAGTGCCTTTGAGCAAGACACTTAACCCCAACCTGCTCCACAGGCGGCACACTAGCCGAAAATTTGAGTGAATAAAGTATATCAAATCAAATCACAGCCTTGAACACATTTGTATAATCTTCTTTCTTTTTTTAAAGCAGCATTAAGTAACGTATGACCTTTATCGACCTCTGCTGGTGACCAGCAGAAATTGCGACAACACCAGCAAAACGTATCTCCTCTTACACAAGAAGGGGAGTTATGGGTGTCTTGAAATTTCAGCTGGTGGGGAGTTTTTGTGTCAGCAGCTGGCAGAGTAAATGTTGAGTCACTGGTATTGATCACCAACCCTATCAACCCCCCCGCCAGATATATTATGGTGTCGCAAACGTCTCAGTCAGCGGTCAATCTCTGCTAAACGTCTCTCCCCCTCTCTGTCCCGTGTTCAGAGTGCAGGTACTGTGGTTCTCCGTGGGACAAGTACCAGCTCTGTTCGACCCATTTCTGCTGCCAGCTGGTCCTCTCCTGTCCCGTCTGCAGGCAGGACGGACGCACCGCCTGCTGCCCCACCTGCCAAACCAAAGGACGGGGACGGAGCGAGGAGTCTCCCGCCTCTCCGCAGCAGAAAGAGGAGTGCGAGTGCACAGACGGACGTCCCAGAATCCCTCAGGATGAACTGTGATAGAGAGGTTATAGTTGGACACTGCTGGTTGGGTGGTGTCCATTATATTTTAAACTTAGAAATGTTTCGGTACAGAGGTTGGAAATTAAATCGGATACATCTGTCTGAGTTTCATTCCAAAGTGTGATGTCCACCAATGGGAAAAAATGACGCTTCCTCTTATAAAATGATTGTTGACATGAAAATTGCGAGTCCTTATAACTCCTTTGCTTACAAAATAGTTCTTCTTCTGAGGACAGAAGTAGACGAAGTGTTTTGCAATTAAACCTTTCATTTATCTTCAGCTGAAAAAACGGCTTTATGAACTCAATAGCAATGAGAGCTCAGATCCAATGAAAAGTCTATTTCATTGGGGTTTTTTTATTTTGGTTTCTTTTTGCAAAAATGGTAATGTTGGAAAAGAGCGAGAAGAAAATACAAACTGTTTCCAAAAAATCAAGGGTCTTATGAAAACATCTCACCCCAAAAGAGAAATGAAGATGTAAGGAAAATAAAATGTAATGTATCATGTTAAATCTGGCTATCAGGTCTTATCAGTTTTAACGTTTTTATTTCAGAGTGCCTGTATGTGTTGCCGATGTATTGAAACGATGGATAATGAGTTTTTTGACAATTTCCAGGTCCAAAACATCAAGAGATTGTTTGGAAAGTCCACCTCCGCTCTGTGGATGACTTGACCCACTAACAGTAATATTTGTAGCCTATAGTTAAAACAGTGAGTGATAAATCTGCAATGTCTTTTCAAAGACTGGGTTGAGACCCAAAGGTGCATCATGGGTAGGTTAAAAATGGACCAGTGGAATATATATATATACTCTGAGTGTCTAAAATATTAGGGCCACCTTCCTACTGTTGCACCCCATTCTGCACCTCTTTAATGTTTCCTCACCTTCATCTCCATCTGCCCGTCATGACTGAAGTGGATCTAGCAGGTGAAACCAATCAGGAATCACCGCCTGTTTCATGCAAGCGATTGATCTCCACAGGGAAATTCTCATTTAGCTTGCTCCACTCCACAGAGGTCAGGGTCAGCTACAGAACAGTGCCCCCTGCAGCGTCAAGTCAAGTCATTTATTGTGAAATGTGCAGCTGACAGTGGCTCTGGCCAGTCACCTTTTACCCCACATACTTTTTTTCTTTTTTTTTTACTGCATCAGTGAATGCACCATATGATATTGATATGATTGAGGTTGTTATCATTGATGTACAGACATCATTTCTTGACCTCTCTAAGAATAAAAATATACCAAAAACATGCAGTATGGATAGTTCTTCCCTGACGAGCCGTGGAAATGTAACTGGCAATGATTTATTTGTATTCTCACCTGGTGTTGGTTTCATATATCAGATTTCCTGACCAGTCTAAGAATAAAAAAGTACCAAAATCATGTAATCCCTGGCCAACCGGGGTTACTTCTTCCATTGTAAACTTATTATAAAATATGAGAATTGCAATTTATTTTTCAAGTTCTACTGATGAGCCGTGGAATTGATGTTCATTAAATTTATCTGTATTCTCGACTGGTCCTGGTTTCACAGACAATTTCACAGGTGATTAATTGTGATTAAAGTCGTGTCACATCAGATCTCCCGACCTCTCTAGGAATAATAAAAAATATACCAAAAATTTGCAGAATTGACAGCTCTTTGCCTGCATTTGCCAGAATTACGCAATCCCTGGCCAACCCATGTTACCATGATGTCTTTTCCCACTGTAAGCTTAATATAAAATATTTTAATTGCTTTTTCCCCAAATTATATTGATGAGCCATGGAAATGTAAGTGTTCTGGCAACTATTTATTTGTATTGTGAAGTGATTAATGGACCAAATGAGTTATCATTCCTGGGGTGAGAGGTGCAGCAGGTCTCCGAGCCACTGAGAGAACCAAGATGTTTATTCCCTGGTATTCCAGGGAATCACTGTGACAGTTTGAAAAAGCATAATTTTCAACACATCCACGTGTCTTATTTGGGATGACACACGTTAGTGATACTATTCAACACAACATATGTTCACAGCAGCAGGTGTAAATCATTAAGTCCAAGGCACTCGTGGAAAGTAGATATATAAAGGCTTTATTTCTCCAGGTCATGGTAAGAAGGATTGTAATGCCTGAGCCCCAATGAAATAAAGGTTGTTTACCTCTGCAAGCATATTGACACATTTAGTCAAAAAACAGTGTGAAAGAGTGAAGTGAAGTTTGGGTGTTTGGTATTACCTTCTGACCTTACAGAAACATGAACAGACATTTTTATGCATGGGTGGGATTCAGACCTCTAAACTTAGCAGTGTTCTTGCCACCTCCTGCCTACTGAGCCACACAGGACCACACATTTGAATAACCGATTTGCCACTTGAAAAGACCCAAGAATCACAGATGTGTTGAAAATGCCACATCCTTTCTAAGAGTGCACACTGCATTTTCCACAAGGTAGAATGCTTTGCATGTTGGTTGGTGGCTATGACTGCAGACATTTGATCAACGTTTTCCTCAGTGTTGCGCAATGGTGCGTGATGTGCCTGGAACCAGTTTCAAGTAGTGGTCATATGCTAAAAGTCGACATCTGGCATATCTTATGTCATGAACTTGGTCCACCTCATCTGACTGTTTATATGAAGTTTGGTTGTGACAGGTGCATGTGGGTGTGGCATGTCAGGAGCTCAATGTCAAAGCAAATACATTTCATGCAAACACATCAGAGGGCCAAATGGTGATAATATGGATGTTGAACCACTCCCAGTAATAATATAAAGTAGTAGTAGTAATAGTATTAAAGATGAAACTAATAATCCTAATTTCACCACAGGGATCTTTAAAGTTTCATCTTTAATATTACTATTACGTATAATCATGATAAAACATATAAAATTAAATAAAATATTTCAAAACGCTATCTTGCAGAAAATGCAGAAGAAATCCGCAAGGGGGAGTGATCAGACTACATCCAGGACTCAAGTGAGAAGATCCTCAACATCCTAGCTGGAAGCTACAGCTAACAGCCGACTCTGACCTGGCCAGAGTTATCCGTAGCTAGGGTCTTCACTGATCAACCGCCTCTGTTACGCATCTTCGGGGGGAAATCCAACCTCGGTGACAGCCTCTCATGTGTCTTTACCCACCCGTGCATCTGTGGCCATAAGGACGGGAGCACCAAGAGATGTCTGCGCCGGGTTTTACAAACCTGAACAGCTCTGTCAGCTACAGCCAGAACTCAACGCCGAACGGAGGAGCTGCGCCCCCCCATCAGAATGGTAAAGCAGGCCGGGATGCGATTACCCAGCTGGCTACTGCTAGCTTGCTAAGCCTCTGTGATGTTAGCTACTTTTGTCACTATTTTTTTAAACATTTATTTAACTGTCGTCTGACTTTAAGTGATGTTAATGACAATTCCGACATGAAATGATTAAAAACGACGGCGTGTGAACTCGGCAACAGTTAACTTAATGGCGTTAGCTGGACCTCCGGTTAGCTAGTTGCTAACATTAGCTAAGTAGTGACATCCAACGATATATGGCAATTATGCTAAGCTAACGTAAGATAGCTAGCTGTTAACAAGGTAATAACTGCGTGACATTTTGCGCATTATCATCTTATAATGTCTATGTTGTTCGGTGCCTCAGATAAGCACCCAGTCAGATAATATAACACTGAAATAAAAAAAACTGTATGAGTGCACCTGCTCTGCTGTCAAGGATGCTGGCTTAGCTGCGAGCTTGCTAGGTATTAGCTAAACCTTATTACTAAGCTAACAGCTGCTTATGTCGGTTGATTTTATCCAGCTCATGATAACCTCAGCTGATCAGCAGTCTTTCTTACTGGATGTTGACTCGGATGTTGGTGCACTGCCATCGCTGTTGATAGGGATCTGTGGTAGATTGGGCAGGAAGTTGATGGCAAATTAATCACATCACCTCAGTCTGATACTACTTGCCTTGCATTATCAATTTTTGTGACACTAGAATTTCCTTCCTTCTCCAGGTCCAGCACAGACCTACCCATCCATGTATCCACCTGCAGGATACTATGGAGCCCCGCCTCAGCAACAAGGCCACCCTACCATTCCTGCCTACTGCACCCCAGTTCCCAACAAGGCGCCCATCACGAACAATGCCCACAGTACGAACTACTACCACAGCAACCATCAACAGCATCAGCAGCACCACGCTCCCCCCAATGTAGCACCCTCCACGTACGGGGCACCCCCAAGCTCTGCCCCTCCTTCCCAGCCGTACGGTACAACCCCTGCCACCCTCCCTACTTCAGCACCCCCACCAGCAAACACCCAGTATAGCCCACAGCCTTTCCAGCAGCAGGTCCCCTATGGTACTCCAGGAGCCTACTATGGACAGCAGACGTACCACACTCCCCCAGCACAGCACCCTAATCAGCAGCAGCAGCCCAGTTTGGTGCCCGTGGCAGCTAGCGGTCCCGGCGTTCCCCTGCACCCCATCGTCTTGTACCCCTCTGCACCGGGAAGTAGCCAGTATGGCACCCTGAGGTCCTCCCAGACCCCCTCCGCACCCGGAGCCGTGCCCACACTGATGAGTGCACCGCTACATCAGTACCCGCCCGGGAACGACACCTCTCACCCAGCCTCCACCACAGCAGTGCAGCATGGGTACAGCGTGGCTCCTCTGGGTCAATCAGCGACGACAGTCAACGGTCAAGGAAGCACAGGTACCCAAGATTTGATTTGATTTACACTGAGGAATCGCCTATGGCAGGGTGGGAGGGATTCAAGGTTTTCCAGCCTGGGAAACTTTAAAAAGTTGGGTAATTCACTGCAAATATAAGATCTATTACAAAGTGCTATATTTTGGGGGGGCGGGGAGCATTGCCTGAAGTTTATCATTCAATGTCCCTAAATGTAGTAGTACAGTCTGGTAGAAAAAAATTACAGAGAAACAGTTTTTTTTTTCAATTTACGAGCATTTGTTTGGTGGCTGGTATCAGTTTCCCACATTTCTTCTAGCTCATGCATCAGGGCTTTGAATTCCCAGTTTTTGTTCAGGACTTTTGTGACAACTCCTATCTCTATTCAAAATTTCACCTGTAATTTTCTACTTTTTGTGTTTGTCTGATCAAATCTCTGATAACTCTACATGTCAATGATTGGTTCTTTACCACAGTTCACCAACACTACGACCAAAGCCACCAGGCCTCTATGAACTATGACCCCTATGGAGGGGTCACTCACGGCAGAGGGGATGCAGACGGAGACAGGCCGCCCTCAGGAACCCCCTCCACTTCAGTCCATTCCTCCCCGGGACGCCACCAAGGTAAACAGGAAAGGACAAGTTTAAAGTTTAAAAGGAGACCTTGAATTTTAGTATATTTTCCTTCACCAGGCAATAAGCATTTTTAGTATTGTTCATTCAAACAGGTGTGTACTGCTAGCCACCAGTTTATGAACTAGCTTGTGGCTAGCAGTGCCTATTGGTTTAAATGAGGCATGCTAACAATGTTAACAAAACCCTTTTTCACCACTACACGATGAGTGCCTGGGGAGGAGAAATACCAGACTAAAATTCAAAATATGAATCCGTTTCTTTTAACGATTTACTAATTAATTGGTTTGAAACAATTTCCCGATGTTCATTCTTTGCACTTTGCTTTAATGATGGCTTTTATTGAAATTTGTTTCATTGTTTAGTCCTCAATTTCAGCAAGTTTCAAGATGTGAAGAGACTGTTTTCTTCTGAGCAAGAGGGTATAGTGCAGAACATGACACCTCTCAGGTTTTCTGTGCTCTCGTGTGTTTTTTGTCTTGCCTGGTGTGAAGAAGACTTAACTATCCATTTACAGTCTACCTCCACTGGGCATTAGTCCCCAGTGTGTGAATGGTTTCCATACTCACAGCTGTACTCGGCAAACATACCTTTTGCAGTCTGTTAGACACATGCACATACACACATGCACATGCAGGTTTGAGGGTTCAAGGTCTGAAATGACCACCAGCCAGTTGCTTGTTAATTTTGGCTGTGACTGGCTGATTTGTCTACTCAACAGACACTTCAGCGGGGAACAGGCCAGAGACTGTTGCACCAGTTGAACATGTGTTGGATCACAAGTTAGGGAATAAAATCTACACTCAACATTACGCTGAAAATAGTGAGTTTGACACTAAAGGTGTGTATTTGTTTAGTTGTGCCTTATTTGAGTTGACTGAAGGAGTGGTTTGAGGTGTCAGCCTGACAAACTTGGTGAACCCCAAGGATTGTTGTGTACATTTCAGAATGCAGTTCCTCTGGAAATCAAAACGCTCATCATGAAGTCTTTAGTTTCTCAAAAGTAACTACGTAGCTTGCAACTACACCAGACCGGTTACACTTGTGCTGTGAGCAGGAGGAAGGGTGAGACAAATAATGGTATTTGCTGTAATTCTTGCCATGAAACGCATCAAGAATTTCACCCAATTTTAAGCCGATTATGAAACCACGAAGGGCAAGCTGAGCTTTTGGTCATAGTGTTTGTTTAAAATATCACAAACCCCAATTTTCTATATTCATTCACCCCGGTTTACAGCCCAAATGCCTCATAACCTTTAACATTACCAAACATCAACAAATAAGTATGTTATCCAGTAAAAGCATTATGATGCATTTGTAGTTCGTCTCCCATTACAACAGTAGACATGAATCTGCGTATCCAACTAGATGTAACTAATACAGACAATAGTGACTTAAAAAGAAGCTGTGTAGTTAGGTCTAATGCAATTCACCCTATACCTAATAAGGTGGAAAAACACAATATATTTTATTGTCAGTTTGCTGAAATAGTAGAGTGGTTCTTCATCTGTTCACTGATCTGATTTCATGTCGCTGAAGTGCTCATGCTCTGTGTTCTCCACGGTCCTCCAGCAAGTTTTCTCTTCTGTCAAATTGATCCACCACACAAAGGACTTTCCACCTTGTAGCGCTAGGTGGAAGGTTGAAGTCGTAACCTATGGTTACAGTGGAAGTATTTTAGTTGGTGCTACTTAAAATGTTAGTAATATGTGAACTCTGACTTGGTAAAATGTTGCGCTGAAACTGAAACTGCTGTAACAGGCTTTTCTCTGTTTCTAAAGTAATTTGCCTGGTCTGGGGGGGGTAAGTTGATGAATTTTGTGTTGAGTGAATGGAAAGAAAAAGTCTTTATACACACACACACACACACACACACACACACACACACACCCTCATTTATGGCCTCTCTGCCTATCTCAGTTTAACTACTTGTTTTTGGCATGAGGTATTTCACACTTTTTAAATTTCCCCTGTCACATATCTCGCACCTTTTCCCTCTCAACAGAAAATACTTTCCCTTTGTCAATTTTTACCATCACAGAAATGACTACGGAAAGCAATTCCTCTGACAAATTGCCCCTAAAATAATGATTGTAAAAAGTCAATATTTATGCTTTGCTGGTACCTTTGTTTTTACTGTCAAACTTTTGGGTTTTGACATTTCTTACCGAGAAATTTTGACTTGTTTGGCATCAAACAGGGCAGTAGTCACAACCTGCATGCCGATGGACATAATGTTATAATAACAGACTTATGCGTGACTAATTTCCTCCTCACTTGTTTTTTTTGTTTTTTTGAGCTTGCAGCTTTCTAAATGTTAGTCTTACCCCCGAATTGATTTCCAGCCTAGACTTACCTGTGGTGATGGGTTTTTTTCTAATGTTTCAGTAATCTTACCAAATTGTTTACTGTGTCTCATTCAGGAAGCCCCTTTTTATGTGTGAGTGCATGTTATTGCACATTTGTGTGTGAATGCATATATACATTAGTAAGCTTAGTATTATACCGCTGGTCTTCAGTTAATCCTGCTATCCTGGATTGAACACTTCACTTCAGACCACTTCAGTTGATGGTCAGTCATTAGTCACTGCCTTTGTCATTCTGTCACATGGCTCTCTGTGTGTACACACACACTGCATTCATTTATTAAAAGTAGTCATGTCAATTGCTGTGCAGACACACAGTGTGTGTGTGTGTGACTGAGAGCCCCAGAACAGTTGGCACAACAGTGAAGGGAAACTAAAGGGAGCGGAGAGAGTCGGTTCTAAGTGCACACGTGGTTGACTGAAAAACAGCGAGCGAGAGAAAAGAGGCAGAAGGTCGGAGATTGACAGAGAGCGCTCAAGGGAGGCAGACAGGGAAGGACAATAGAACAGGCGATGAAAGGAAGGAGAAGAGGATGGAAAGCTAGATGACAGGGAAAGAAGGACAGAAGGCCTCTACCTCCCACGGATGTAGCCCGTGGTGAAAACGACACACACAATGACTCTGCACTAATTTCACGCTCTCATTAACTCCCCTCCTGCACAGGCACATACACACACACACACACACAAACAGACAGAGACAAATAGAGAGAGCAAGAGTTAGAGGTGAAAATGAGTTTTCAAGAAGTACTTTTGAGGTTTCTCAATTGGTTTGAGTGTTGAATTCTTAAACGAGACACCCAAGGAGAGGGCCATTTTTGGTTTTGTTTTCCACATTCCTGCTGATATTTTGAAGTCCATTATTTCTCGAAGGACAAGACTATGCTGTGCTGAATTTCATTATTTTTGGAAAGCAGAATATTTTAAATGTGTGCGCTCATTGATAATGGTAATTCTTTCTCACACCTTTGACGACAATTATACCTTGCAAATCAAATTCACTCAGTGATTAACAGAAGGGAACACAGTGTGTTAAAAGAACACACTGATGTTAGCGTGATTTTTTTTTTTTTTACTCATCTCTGCCCCTGCTTCAGGACCAGATGTTGTTCAATGCGTAGTGGCGTAAGATATCACACTCCCTTTTGTTACTCATAGGAAACTGCAGCCAAGAAGTGATTTCCCGCTCTTTGCAACCCAAAGCCATGATGCATCACTGCATACTCTGGGGCTTCAACCTGATTCTCTTTTGTGTTGCTTCATATGACAGTGAGGCGATTGTCTGATTTGCAGCATTTATCAGGTTAGGTTAGGTGACACAGGAAGATAACCAAAATCATTTTATTGCTAAAATTAGGTGATGGCATTTAGAGTGTGTGACTGGGTGAAGTGAGGGGGAAAAATGGTCCCACCTCTAAAATTGTTTCATCTTCGCCTAACTCCAAAATCCCCAGCCCTTTAAGATGGTTATATATGAGGTGATTTCTTGGTGAATGTGGACAACACTCCCAGTAAGAGACAACAAAGGGAAACACAGGATCAAAGTTCTTTTCAA
Organism: Gephyroberyx darwinii; assembly: GCA_900660455.1. Lineage (NCBI taxonomy): Eukaryota > Metazoa > Chordata > Actinopteri > Trachichthyiformes > Trachichthyidae > Gephyroberyx > Gephyroberyx darwinii. The sequence continues at coordinate 9,838 of CABFOQ010026535.1, read as the reverse complement.
ATATGTCCCGGCAACAAGATTTTTTTTTGATCAAAGACACATTGCTGGGGTGACTGCCTTGTCAACATCAGTATTACCAATAAGTTGCCTTTTGTATGACCTTTGCTGTATGGGAGCTGTGGAGCATGGTCAAAGAACAGACTGCTGCTGTTGCATCAGAACTTTTGACTTTTTGTTAAACTCCAGCCAAAGTAAAAATGGCATAAATATACCAATGTTAATCGTTTCTGATTCAACAAACAAAAAAATGTCAAACAAAAAGTCTCCAGCTAATTTTTGGCTTGAACCATAACCCTCATTTAGTCAGGAAATAGTCCTATAATTACTGGTAAAGCATACAGTTTTCCTTCAGCAATACCATCTCTACCCCACGCACATAGAATCAAAATTCAGCATGGATGTCTAACTCATACATACATACTGCTCTGCTCTGCCAGCTCTTTCTCTCTTTACTAATCTTTTCTCACTTGTTCAGGAGGATTTTCCTCAGTAAACAGCACCCTCCCGCTTCCACTCTTTCTATCCCACACCCATTAAAGACTGGGAGCATAGCTGGGAATTATAGATCAGGTAGAGAGGGGGGTTTACACTGGAAAGGTTAGAGAGAGAGGGAGGGATGAAGAAGGTAGTAGAAAAAAAGAGCAGAGAGAAAATAGAACAGATGGGTGGCGATGAAAGAAAAACAAAGGAAAAGATGAGGAAAAAAAAAGACAGCGATAAAACAGACAGGTGGAAGGAGAGTAGAATGAAACAAGATGAAAGGAAAGAAAGAATGTGCAGAGGCTCTTAGATAGCATGTGTGTTGGGTGCCATGTTAGCCTGTTTCGAATCTGAGGTGCTTAGGCACACTCACATACATTGATATATATATTCGTATATGGAGCATATGCTTAGCCCTGTGTAGTACAGTTAGTTGGGTATAACTGGACCTGAGCAAGAGACTAGAGACGTCTAGACAATAGTAATGCAGTAACACAGATAGGTTTACTATTAAAACAAAGACAGATATGATGAAAATGGTGAGAAAGAAATAAAAACAACATGGAAAGAGAGTAGAGCAAAAGACAGATGGAAAGTAAGGAAGTGTTTAGGAAAAAAGAGAGGCAGTTATATTGCACATCTGCTGGGCGCCATGCTAGCCTGCTATGAATCTATGAAGTGCACCAACCTGTCGCTAGCTGCAGCGCCGCCGTTTCCTCATTCTTTTATCTCTCTGATGCCCTCCCCACAGGACAACACACACGCGTGCGCAGCATGTTGTAAATAATATTGCTGGTTTTATCGCTTTTCAAAAGTGCAACATCAGCCACTTTCTGGTGAGGGGCAGAGTTTTCAATCTTCTTCAATCTTCAATCGTCTCACCACCACGCACACATTCATGGCTGGAGACGTCGACATACACATTGGAGCACTTACACTAAGGCAATCTCACACACATGCACGCACACACGCCTGCACGCACACATGCCTCCACACACACCTCCTCTAGGTATTGTGCAGGAGATTAGATCCGTCATTGCAGGGGTCTTTTCTCTGGCTATAAAAGGTGGATAAACTCTTTGATTGTGTTTATCCATCCCATAATGGAATCAGACTCTTGTTCCCAAGGCAACCAGTCGGACAGACCCATGCGAAGCAGACAGTCGTCACTCGGGGCTTAAGGGGGGACTCGTTTGTCTGAATGCTCAGCAGCGCATTTTTTATGAAGTCTGCTTTGAAGGTCCCTGAGGTTTTGGGCCTGTGTGGGGAGAAACGGTGAACACTGGGAAACGTTCCCTGGTCAGATTAGAGGCAGAAATTATGCTGGAAAACAGACACAAAGACAAACATTCA
>CABFOQ010026534.1:0-15326 GCA_900660455.1 Gephyroberyx darwinii | reverse complement strand
CAATCAATGTGATGCACTTAACTTCATAGGCACAGAGCAGGCTCAATATTGCACTCAGCTATTGATTGTCAGGGTTAGTAAATATGTAGACCTGCAGCATCTCCTGCCGTTTCAATTTACAGCCTTTTCTATGGAGACAGGCACTATGAGAAGAGCTCTCATGGGCGAGGACCTGTAGGTACCACAAATTCCCATAGTAATACATGAATCATTTTAAAAACATAGTCTCGACTGGTTTGAGTGCTTAATTGATTACTTTATTAAAGGTGCAACATGTAGTTTACCTGTATTTTTTTTTTAAACTTTGATTATTGGGCTTTTCAACAGACAATAATTGTTCAGTGACAGAGGAGCATACATTTATACATACAATTAAAATATTTTGTCACAGGTAAAGTTAAAACATAACCACAATCAATACACTAACAAAAAAAAGGAAAAAAAACACACACAATAAATACCAGGGGAAAAAATAAAAATAAAAATAAATAAATAAAACATCAGTAAATGGATTATGGACATAATAAGACCTGCAGTGCTACATCACCTACATCACAATAAATAAACAACCATCACCTTTTCAGGTATCTACCTCACTAGGAGGGAATTTAATCCTTTTGACATATTAGAAGAAAGGACCCCAAATGTCATCAAATTTATTGGATGAACCACTAAGTGAAAGCCGAATCTTTTCCAATCTGATAAAATATAGGATATCTCTTATCCAGCGGGTATGAGAGGGAGGTATTGCTGATCAATACCATATTAATTTAGAGATATTAGTATACTTTCCGTAGTAGTACTGATCTGAAGGATTGGCAGCCTCTACATTGCATTTTACATTGTGTGCCACCAGAACGGATTTGCTGTTGGATTTTACAGCAAAAAGGGAGATTGCTTTACGGCACAAAACAAGAAGAGGGCGCCATTCTTCCAGCGTAAACACAGCGAATGCCTTCTAGCAACCGCAGCTGGTGGAAGGAGTGAAAAGCTGATGGATAAATCACTTCCAACATGTAAAGTGATGGGGAGGGGAGGAACAGCAACCTCAAGGGAAGTAGCAACATGCTCTGCAATGGGGTTCGTGCAATAATGCCCAAGTGAAATGAAAGTTTCAAGATAAACTCCTGCTAATGCCAAGAAAGAGACAGACAGGCAGGAAGAAAGTTGACGAACAAAACATAAACGACACCACTCCCTGGAGTTCAGCTCTCTGAAACGACTCAGGTCAGTGTATTTGAATCCTTAGGTAGAAGAAAGTAGGGTGAGACGGACGGAAAGAAAGAAAGAGAAAAAGAGGACAGAGATATAAAGAGGTCTGATTGACCTGGACACAAAGAGCTCTGATTGACCTGGTTTCATCCTCAGCCCCAGGCTCTGTGCCAGCAGAAGAGAAAAGATGGAATCTCCTAAATCGAGGTGACAAGTCGTCTGAGAGGTCTTGGTAACTCCACACTGATCAACGCTTTCATATCTACACCCGACTGTGTTTGTCTGGTTGCCCGTGGCCCTCTTTGCATGTATCTTGAGAGTCTGTATTGTATCAGGATAGCTGAAGGTATATAATCACCTTAGACGCCGCCTGATAGCAATCCAATCACCCAAACCACGATGGAAGGAGGTCAGAGATGCACTCTGATGATGCCGAAGCCACGTGGGGATGCAGCAAAGTGGTAACCTGTGAAACCTGTTTTTGTTTTCTATTTTGGGGACATCTTTGGTGATAAGTGGTTATTGCTGCGATCCCAGAGATCACTTTGCAATCAGTGCCGCCAGTGTTGCGACATCGTTTTGCTTGAATGTTTTGGTGACACAAAAAAAAACCAGCTTTGCATCTCGACATCTAAATACACTGCCGTGTTTTCCAGAGCAGCAAATGTAAAAGCGCTCATGAACTGGGTTTAAGTTTAATCACTAATGTGTTGCATCAATTGACAGTAGAAAGTAGCAAAACAAACATTTATTTATATGAAAATGTTGAAAATGTTAGTGAAAACAACAAATACAGACAACTAAACAAGATAAAAACATAAGCAGCTTCTGTTGTCCTGTACTTGTCTGATTTTTGAAAGATTATTTTGCTTTGGAAATGGCTTTGGAAAAACAACGTTTGTGTGTGGTTGCCAGCTATCTTAGCAGAAACAAGCGCTGACGTTCGGTGTATCAGTTACTGCTTTGCCAACGTTGGCTATTGAAGTAGAAGAAACGGTGCATGCAGGTTTGCAACATAACGCCATTGAGGTAATTCTGAAAAGAGACATGAGGAGAATAATCCGGCGTTAACCTCAGGGGAAAGCTGTCGCACTCGTGACACATTTGTGTTTCGCAGAGGAGACAGCAATCTGATGTCTACGTGGATAACAGAGAGGTTTTTAACAACATTTGTAATGAAATATAATCAATGCCTGCAAAGTGCAAAGGGTCTTCTTTTTTTTGCCGTGATGTCTGTGTCAGTCTTTGTTTCTCTGCTCTCTCCCTCTATCCCACACACTCTTTTTTCCCATGGCCATTGGCAGAAATTAATTTCCTTTATATCTGACTTTTTTTTTGCAATCAGATGAAAAAGAGTACCTGGCAGAACTGATTATAAAAGTTTAATAATCCCACCTCAATAGGAGACTGAGCGTTGAACATTTGCTTTAAATGCCACGTGCGACGCCGGGTAATGACTCTGGGACTTTAAACACTCCTTATCAAATATAAATACTGGTACACTGCCATTAAGGCACATATCTGATGCAGATGGATGGGCCTATTAAAACTAGCTTAATGAAGTGTCTTTTCTGTTCTCCTAAGATTCAGCAATAAAATAAAATGAGGAACCATTTCTTTTCCTTTATTACATTAAATTATTCACTCCATTTCTCTCCTCTTCTTCTTCTTCCTCAAGCATCCGATGAGCTATCGGGGCGTCGTTAAGACAATGATGAGACGATGATGTTGAGTCTGGGTCAGATGCACCCCGGGGAGGATCCAGACTGGAGATTGTTTATTGCTTTATTTATTTTGATTGTTGTTTACTTGTCTCTACCGGGCTCGGCAGCGACGATGACTCATATTTTCTGCGCCGCCGTTGTTAGCTCTGTCGCTGTCAGTTCATCTACCTGGGGATGTTTTTCGTGTTTCTGCTCCGTGGTGTTTTTGTTTTTCCTTTTTATCGATTTGGTCTGACTGTTCTAATATTAGCTTTCGATCTGCCTCAACCTTGACTTGATTGGCAGAGAAATCATGAGATGGAATTTGACGGCAAATGGCATACACTTGGGCTTTCCACTATGAAGAACATTGTAAATACATGACCTTTCCTCCGAGTGTATATATTGAACTACACTGCACAAAGACTGACAACCAGTAACCCGAAGGGGCCTCATTTTGACACATAAAAGAGAACATGAAACAGGTCTATAGCTTCATCAAATGCTATGATACGCTAGGCTGATTTCCCGGACATGGATTAAGGCTAATCCTTGGCCAGGGCATTGCTTCAGACAGAGATCTCCATTGAAAGCAGCTGGGTTTAATCCATATGTGACATCGTCCGCGCTTCACTGTCAAAAGCCATTCAAAGTAGTGAAATCGTTCATGCAGGAACCATCCTCCCTGTGTGGCAGGTCACGTCTGTGTGAAGGAACTGGTGGACCAACAGTGGACGTCTAAACAACATGACCTCCGGCTGAACCCACCCAGTTTACTCAGCACTACTGTTGCAATGATCCACAGGCATACACTCACTGCCTGCACCCACATACACACACCCACCACAGAACACAGGGTCACATTACAAAGTAAAAGTCCCCTTGTGTTCGGCCGAGCTGTCACAACCTCCTCCATGTACACAGAGGCGTAAATAAAGCAGCATCCCTGTCAGCAGGGAAGAGGAATCTTTACTTCTTTACTTCTATAGCCATAGGGGTTTGACAATGGATGTGTGTGTGTGTGATGTGTGTGTGTCGCATTTCACAGCCTGTCAGTACAAAGTAAAACGGATAGTTTGGAGGCCGTGCATCCTTGAGAACTTGCAAAGCAGAGAAAGCAAGAAGAGTGGGTGCTGGTGAAGTGGATTTACCTTGCAGGGATTGTCTGCACACATAAAGTCAACACTTAGATGCAGAAGAGGGGGAGCTCACTGCACAGGTTCATGTAGTTTTCTAGTTTTGGGAGGGAGTTACTTGTGTTTATAAAACAGAGTGGACTGTCCAATAACATGTTCACTCCAGACCAGAATAGACCAGAATGCAATGCAGCCGCAAGACTGACTGGAGAAACTCTCTCTCTCTCTTGCCCTTGCTACGCTACCGCTACTGCTCTCTCCACCACCACATGTAACCAACAGCTGACAGCCATAAGTTCAGGCAAGTTCTCTAGGGGGTTGTCGAAGGGCATTGTGGGAAATGTAGGAGCAGAAATAGAAGTGGACGAGGCAGGTTGAGGGAAAGCAGTCACACCAGTGTAAGGTGGATTTTTCCTTTAAGTTGAAACCACAAAATAAATCTGCTCTTCGCCATCTCACCAGAGACACCGGAGAAGAAAGAGAGCGCTTTGCTCCTCCAGACCGCGATAGTTAACTACATCTGTCAGAAACACGAGGCTCTGGCGGGCGGGGAGCCTGATGTCGGACTAACATGGAGGAGCGTATTCTGCCTGATGAAAAGGAATGCGTTAATACCTGAGAGCGTTAACTCTGTAATTGACCTCTTATGGCAGCCGCTCCACGAGAGGATGATCTCCGATGAATTATAAGCTTTGACTTTCCTACACAGATTTATGGCCTGGCAGAGAGAGAGATGTGTGATGTGTGTCTGGATAAAAATGCAATGTGTGCATGAGATAGTGGGTGTACTGTATATGTGAGTGCCTTTGTGTGTGTGTGCAGACTGTACAGATCAAAGTGCTACTATAAAAGTTTAAGCTCTTGAATGTAAGACTCTTCCCTTGGAGACGCTCCAGATTCTAACCTCAAACCTCAGAGCTTCAGTTTGGCTCCATTAGAGGCCGAAAATGCCATAAAATGTACAAAACAATCATCAGACACAACTATAAATAAATAAATATAATAAATCCCTGTTGGCAAAACACACAAAACACACTTTCTTTCAACGTAACCTTGTTATATTGTTTGTTGTTTTGATTTTCAGGGTTATTTTACATGATTTTTTTATACTGTCAATAATTCATCATTAAATACAAATTTGTTTTTCTCAAAGCCTTTGATAAATTTCCAACTACTTACTTATTAATCAAAATAAAACAGGAAAATGCCCACTGACTCTAAAAGCTGCATTAATAACAAAATATCTAAATGCCGTAATAAAAAAAACGGTTTGTGTCCGTATTCAACAACAAATGAAATGATTTTTTTAAATTTCCTATCCTCCTGTGTTGTCTCATCTTCAGTTTTTAATTCCACCATAATTAGATATTTTAGCAAACACGTGTAATGAACAGAGGTCATGGACGAAACCAAAAACCATTATTTCTCTCCGGTGGAAGCCTAGAGGTTTACCAAGCAGGTTTCTGACTGGTTTGAATTGCAGACCAGCTGGGAGGGGAAACTCTCTCCTCCCTCAGCAACTCTTTGCACAAAGCACTTAACCCCCCGCTGCTACTGTGGACCGCAGCAGAAGACGGTGTCTGTACTGGGAGACCGCCAGGTGAAAACGTGTGAATCTGTGTGAGAGTGAAGCGGGTCGGCTCTCGTTCGACTTCCCCTGAGTAACTAAAGGTTAAAAAACAACGTTCAAGATGGGGAAAAATCGTGTTAGTGTCTAAAATCTCACAATCTAAATGATTTTGAACATGTAAGCAGTTTTTTTTTCTTCAGAATTTCTTATTTTATTTCTTATTTTATTTTATTCTTATTTATTTTTATTTTTTAAATGTCTTTATGAATGTCCTTGTTTTAAATGTCTTTATGAATGTCCTTGTTTTAAATGTCTTTTAATGCCTCATGTAAAGCACTTTGAACAGCCTTGTGTATGAAAGTGCTATACAAATAAACTTGCCTTGCCTATCTGTAACCTGTTGACTGATTTCTTTTATTTTCTTTTATTTTTTTTATTCTTTTATGAGACATTACTGTTACCATTTTTGTAACTGTGAGGCCGTCAGATGTCCTCCACTGTCTCATGTCATCTCAAACAGGAAGTTATCTTGTTGCCACTGATGTGAGTCCACGCCATGGCCTCAGCCTTTCAGTTCACAATCTACATCTGATCTTGTGAGTCAGGATACATTTGTTCATCAAATCCAAGTCACGTACACACACACACACACACACACACACAACAGGACAAAGCCTGTCCTAACATACAGCTCAGTGAGGCAATAACACATTTAGCAACACAGTGTAGTGGAAACCTACACACACATACTGTAGCAGTGTGATATTATTAACTGATGTTTTCCCCGTCAGATTTTTATTCTCAGTCCTCTTAATTGACACTGATATATAAATGAACACTTGCTGTAATGAATCAAACTCTCGTGGATTTACGGAGCCGCACATCCAAATGTCAGCTCACTCTCCCAATTGCAACTACACCCCGAGTTGAAAACAAGGTGAGAGATCTATCAGTTATTGAAAATATGGAGGACAAAAATAGAACAACTGTAAATGAGTCACCTCATTAAAGCAAGAGATGGAGAAAAAAACAATTACTTGTATTTTTGGTCTCGCCGAGCATCGTGTTCACTCTTAATCAACGGGGGTCTGCGTCGGTTCGTCGTTGCCGCGGGGAATTCTGCGTTGGTTACGTGCAATTATTTATTTAGCGTTCAATAAAGCGGCGAAGCAATAAACTGGCTCTGTGTTAATCCAGGATTAAGTCTCATGAATATTAGATCAAGGAGGATTTGAGTCTGGAGAGATGTAAAATACTCACTTGAGACGTAAAACTCACAGGGGGGAGGCTCTAGCGCCGCACAGGCAGATTAGAGGAATTCAATTTCGTCGGGAGTGTGGCCAGAGATACTCAGGATGTATTGATTACTCTTACACTCACCTGTCATACACGTCAAATGGCCTTTATGGAAAAAAAAATTGTTCACAAATATACATTATTGGCACTGACAGAGAGTGTGACAGAGAGATCCGTCCTTGTAGAGTCCAATAGCCGTAAACAAAGTGGAAAGTTATTAGCTAAGACATAGAGAGGAGGGAAAGGAAAGGGAAGGAAAGGACAGGAAAGGAAAGAAGGGAAAGAAAGGAAAGGAAAGGAAAGGAAAGGGAAAGGAAAGAAAGAAAGGAAAGGAAAGTTATTACCTTTAAGGCAGGAAAGGCATTGTTGTCATGTTAGACATAGAGAGGAGAGAAAGGAAAGGAAAGGAAAGGAAAGCAAAGGAAAGGAAAGGAAAGGAAAGGAAAGGACAAGAAAGGAAAGGAAAGGAAAGGAAAGGACAAGAAACTAAAGGAAAGGAAAGGAAAGCTATAATGGACCAGGAGGACTTCTCTCTCTGACTCAGTTTGGTGATTTATCCCGTCACCCCACTCTCTCAACCAGCCACATCACACCTTCAGCCTCCCTTCCCAGCCTCGTGTGCTAGATCACCATCATATAATTGGTTTTAAATCAAGAGGAGGCGCCTGCCGCCCCGCGGGGGCCAGGATCAATCAGAGGAATCAATGACAAAACACTCGGATAATTCCTCCCAAATGGGGTTCGTTGGCCAAGAGGGGGCGTGAGCAGGGGTCGCCACGGAGACAGCGGAGGGGGTTTTCTCTGTCGTCTGCCTTAATTGGTTTCCTCCACTCCGGGACATGTGTGATATACAGCGGTGGGTGTTTATTGCGGTGGCAGTCTCAATATTAATACACATAAGCGGGTGGAACGTGTGTTACGGTACATAAAGCATTTCGGTCATGACGGGTTTATGCGCTTCATGTACAGGAGCGGTGTTACAGGATGTAATAAAGACAGAGAAGTCATGCAGTACATTTGCTGTATTGGACAATGTTGAGCTCTTAGTGTTGTTGTAGTTACAGCGTCCCAACACCCTATTTCTTTTCTGTATTAGTACCCAGCAAGCGTTGCACAGACAGCGACGTACAGGAGGTTACCAAGTTCACCAGCAACCCAGTGTACATATATATATACACTGATAGCCCCATTAAGTTATGTGAACTTATTTCTTCTCTTTAACTCCACTTGTCATGACAAGTTTGGGATGGTTGAAATAGTATGGAATTGTATGTTTCATTGACAAGATAAAGCAGGTTTTCTTGAATGGATAATGTAACATAGTTAGTTGTTTTAACTCAGAGTATCAAGTTTAAACAACAAATGATCATTAGTTAAAGTTTTGAGTTGAAACAAAGCTTCAAGTTAAGTTTACTCAGGTTTTTAAGGCAGCAGGTGAACATTCGTTTCTAAGTTTAACCAACTTGACATTTATTACAGTGTATATACAATTTATTAAGACACAGTAAAGAGTCATGTTAAAACAGCTTTGGGAACTGATTTGAGCTGATATCAGAAAGATATTTAGGTCCTGATTGATTTCACAAAGCGATGCAGGTAGCATGAGAATGAGTCAACAACATGCTAGCACTTGTAATCCATTAGAAGTAAAATTGCCATACAAAGTGTTCCCACTTTTCTTACTAATGTTTGAAAGGAAACAATTCTCAAAAGCTTTTATTCATTATACAAGTTTAATAACATGTTGCATCATTGTGTAACGCTGTGGTTAGGCCTGTATGTCCAGATAACTCATCCTATTTGTTAACATACAGACTGGTGACGTATTTAGCTATTTACAGTCAAGAACAGTGACTAGATGGTGGGTTCATTTATACAATTAAAGTCTCAGAATAATAATAATAAACTAAGGTAGGCCTACTCAAGTTACCATGATTGCTATTAGCTTAACCCGCTAACCTCTGGCAACTCAACTCTTCCAATGTTGTCATTGTACAACCTCGCACGAGAACACAAGCAATACAAAGTTAAAGCAACCCTTTGTGATGAATCAGTTTTTACTCAAACTCTTTTGTGATGAGTGATTCATGGTCACTCTTGAAAAAAGGCTTTCCTTAGGCAAAAACAGGATACACAGGAAAACACTTAGCAAAGAACGGCAAGAAACCTGCCGCGATGTCGTGACATCATTTTGTCCCTTAAATGGGTCAAAAAGCAACTTTAGATCTCAGATAGCCAGACCACAGAGAAAAAAAATCCCCGTTAAGCATCCAGGTGTATAATTTCATCTGTCCTTGTTCTGTCAGTGGCCCCAGCTGAAGGTGCTACTGGTCAGCATGTCCTGTCCTAATTACTCCGCTAGCTGGGAGGACCACAGGCCCAGATGCACTGGGACTCTCTAAGTGCTGAAGAAAAGGTCCCAGGCCACCGTACACACAAACACACACGTTAGCACACACACAAATACAGGCATACGAATGCATGCACGCGCACACAAACGTACCTGCCTGCAGGGACACACACACACACACACACACACAGAGGCAGTCAGGTCCATATGTAGAGGGAGTGTGTATCCTTCCAGGTCATTAGCCCCTGACTGTCAGGGCGAGCTGAGGAAACCGAGGTGACGTGTCATCTGCAGCTCTGCCAGATGTGCTGCTGACACTGCAGACAGACACGTTTGGCAGCGGGGAACCCGGAGAAACACTTCAACCCACTTCGAACCCAAAGTGTGTACCAGTGGTCATCTCTGCACTGTATTGACATCGCCTCTTTCTATGGAGTGCAAATGGACAAAGAGGTTCTTAGCATTTAGCAAGAAAAAAGATGGAGTAGGGATCGTGGGTGAAACACTTTGTGAGCTCAGCTTCTTCTGTGTGGAATAGTCTGCAGAAGACTTAGAAAGGTAAGGATCGGGTCAATTTTAGTGAGGTTTGATGCTTTGATGCCTCACAGCAAGCAGGTCGCAGGTTTGACTGTCAGCCCCGGTCCTCCCGGCATGGAGGTTGGATGTTCTCCCGTTTCCTCCCACATCCCACAGACATGCAGGTCAGGTGGATTGGAGACTCTAAATTGTGTTAGCGTGAGTATGTTTGTCTATGTGTTGTCTATGGACTGGCAACCTGTCCAGAGTGTTTCCCTGCCTTCCTCCTCAATGCATGCCGGGATAAGCATGTATGGAAAATGAATGATACTTTGACGAAGTTGATTCTTTGAGTTTAGTTGAAGTTGAGTTTCCCTTCTCTCTCTCTTTACATCAAAATTATCAATCTTAATTTAACTCTGAGAGTGTGAGAATCAACACCATGCCAGTGTTTCCATATGTCCGTACCTACCAGAGTTACTTTAACACTTTTGATAGTGTTAAACAGCCCCAGGGGCATATTAGCTCCATGAGTCAACAAACAACTCCCCAATCAATACTTGTCAACTCCAAGTAATTAGCACTGAAAAATCAACACTTATTAACACAGGAACATTTGCTGTGAAGCGTGGATTCTGTCTGATCTATCAGCCCAAAAGTCATGTTTAATGCACATGCTGCAATGTAATGCACCAATCTATAGGAACACATAACGATGAGGAAACAAGCATAATATGATTCCTTTCCTCATGCTAACTGCAAAACTTTCACCAAAGAAAGTAGGGGCGGTTTCTGCCAGCTGGAGAAAGAGCCGCCTTCTTCTGCATTAGGTAAGATATTCATTGTGTCAGACAGTGAGTGCCTCTGTGCTGGTGCATCTCAGTGTGACCAGTAGTTTATTGCCTGCTATTGTGCGTAGTGCATACTTTGTTTGTCTGTGTGCTCTGGCAGCCGGGTGCCTCTGTAATCTTATGCTTGTTGCATACTGGGCCAGAGCATCTGGAGGAGCTGTCGACTCAGCTCCTGCAGTCATATCGCACGTTGTTTGAAATGTGGCCTCCCCTTGTTATTTCCATTTAATGGTTAGTAGCTAGTTTTATTTAAGTCTTAGCTGTGGGCAATTTTACAGAGAAAGTTATTGGAGAATGTTTGGCTGGCACGACGCCAAATTGTTCCAATCTGTTTCATGAAAAGGAATTCACTTTTGATTAATACCGGCCTCTCCGTGTTCGTATTTATATTCAGTTCATATTCAGTTCATATTCAACAGCCACAGGGCATTGAGCCAGTGCCTATCGATAACAGAGAGTTAAAGGGGAATTCCTTTGTTGAACCAGAAACAGAAGTCTCGCTCAAGGAGAAGTCTCATTCTGAAATCTGAAAGATGAGGTGAGTTGTTGCAGGAAGAGGTTAAACGAAGGTTTCTGGTTAACAAAGGTCTATCTCTGTAGGATCCTTTCTGTAATGTTGTCAGACACTTCCAGTAACAATCTGAGCCTGTCAGTGGCAAAAACAAGAACTTTTAGTGGACGTACTTTCAGTGCACTTACAATTACATTGCAGCCATAGCAGCCCGTTTTGCGACTGCCGGCTGAGGAGATCTACCGGAGCAATTCCAAAAATGTTGTACCTATTTTGCAGTATAAATGACAAATTTGTACACATAGAGCCCAGGTTTAAAAATACTGGAATTCCCCTTTAAATGCAGCATGTTTACTTGGGTGTGACTACTCAAGCCCAACATAAGTCTAAATAATTGAAACCTACCAGGACATTCACAGACAAACAATTCATAGAAATAATATCACATTTTATCTTATTCCTTATTACGTGGTGCCAGACTTAAATATTTTTCAAAAACCCCTTCACACTTTTATAGACTAATGGGTGGTTGTACAGTTATGTTACTTGTTCTAGTTGATTCTTTATGTTCTGTTTCATTCCCTGATGTTGAGTGTTTATAGGTCATGGTTAATGGTTAATGCTATGAATGCATCACAGATAGTTTATTGCCTATTGTTACTCACCTTGCTCCTTTTTAAACTCGTTCTCTGTCAGGAAGACAGGCGTCATCAACTCTCCAACCGGTGGTTGGATCGACACGAAGAATTTCCTGGTGTGAGTGCTGGAAACGAGCAAGACATGAAATACCAGTAGATTTAGAGCTTTATTTGCTGTCTAGGAGGACAGGAGCTTTCTGTTTTTGTAGTTACTCATGCCAATCATAACTTCATTGCATACATTTTAGATAGAACAGTGTCACATTGACTTATGGGTTTCCTTTGAGCTGTATACATAGCATACAGCCTGGGAGGATAGGAAATATTGAAATCATGAGTTGAGTAAACGATACTCAACCTGCAGACACTATGCTAGCAAGCCTACCTAACAAAGTAAATCTAATTTAAAAGAATCAACAGACTCATGAAAAGGTCGTTTTGTTACAGCATCAATTCTGTCATTTCCACCCCAGACTGGAATCACCATCACAGTTACGACTTCCAAACTCACAGGAGCTTCGGTGATAAAACACAGCGAGTCTCCACACTGAACAAACAGAACAAGCTCAGTCTCACCACAGCTGGAAGTTCGCCGCTTGTGTTGAATCACAGAAATCGATGCCCATCACGACTGTAGCCGTCTCACCTGCCGGCAGCACCTCTGTCAACACAGGAACAATGAGACAAAAGTGTTGATCTTCTATAAAACCTCCTTGGTTGAAATATGTACCAATAAAACGGCCTGATCCCTGGGTCGTAACCCAGCCACTTGATCTATGGGAGCTGTACATGAGTCCTTCCACTGCAGGCGTATTATTGGTTCTGCAAAACACTGAAACATCTCTAAACTATACCAATTTCTACAAATTCTCCCAAAGCTTCCCAAGAAGCATCCACCAAATGGCATGTGCTACGCCATTCTGCCAGCCCTTCACTCACCAATCTCTGGGAACTCTTTGACCCTCATCCCAGACTGGAGCTTGGCGTCCTCCATGTGCAGGTTCTTGGCCTCGGCAGTGGCGCTGTTGGTGAACTGGATCTGCACCGCCACCATGTGAGGGTCGGGGGTGAACGGCTGTCGGCTGAAGCAGTACTCCACGGACAGACCCTCCCCTGTGATGCGGTGCAGCAGCTCGTAGTTCTTCAGTGTGCTGGATGGAGCAATGGTCTGGGGGGAGAGGATGGGAGGAAGCCATCATCCCACTAAATCCCACCAGCAGGTGTAGTTCCAGTTCAGAGATGGGGGGGCTAAGTGCTTTTTCTTTACTAAGATAGCAAAAGGCTCAAAGTAGTACTGACAGTGGAGATCGGATACCCTAAAAACATCTTTAGACTGAACTGAATCTCCAAAGAAGGGTGGACGTCAACTACCTGCTCAGATAAGTAAATATCCGTATGGAGGGGGATTAATTGGTACATGCGCTGGAAAGCAAACAGAGCTAAAGGTCTCTAGACAGGCCGTCCACAGATGGTGTGAGTTGATTATTTTTTACTTGACTTTGCTGTTAATGAGAACAGGGATGGAGGAAGCTCCAGAGCAGAAGGGAGAAACAGGATTCTGTCAGTATCAGTGCATCGATGTCACGGCCATGACAATCTGTGAAAATGTAGATGTGCAATTTTGCTAACATTTTGTTCCATGTGCTGCACAGGGTGTGAAGCTAACACTAGACGCCAGCCAAATGCTGATACGTTTTCATTGTGGCTAAATTTCTACCTGACACTTTGGCATGTAACCAGCCGTCATCATCTTGTTTGACTGGTAAAATAGTGAACGTGGCTGATTCCTTCAACCACTGTGGCCTATGGATGAAAGGTTAGTTTCCTGGAGAGCCAAATGCTGGGACACAATGTGACCAAAAATGAGCGATTATGTCATACGATCCTACGATGTTAGCCCCAATCAGCATCCTGCTAAAGGGAATAACACCCATAATCCTTGCCTCAAAATCTGCCCAAGTTTCATCCCCTTCAGAATCAATTCCAATAATTTGTCCAAGAGAGTCGAGATGAGCAGGACAAGAGATGCGAGTGGTACTTACTGCCGGGGAGAGAACGGTGTCAGTCAAAGACAAGCCCTCCAGATCGGTCACAAGGCTGTTGGACAGGAAGGCGTTGACGGGCGTGACTTGAGGAGATGGAGTAGGTTCAACTAGGAGGGGAGAGGGGAGTGTGAGTCTTGATCAGTGAGTTTCAGCAAAGATGCATTTCAACCTTGCTGATAAATCCCGTAAATCACTCTTTTATTCATTCCCCAAGGGACAAATTGTCTTTTCTGCCTCTGGATTGGGGACGGGTCAGCCAGGTAGCAGCGTCCCAGGACCAGGTGGGTATCAGGTATAAGTATCTTGCTCAAAGACACTTCAACTGGGGATCGAATCCAGTTGGGGGACAACCTCACTAAACCTCACTAACTACTACGACATCATCATAGTAATAATACCCGAGTGGGTGATCTTTACCACGATTACAGGCATGACTGTGTTTTAGACGGATCAGTAGCCATGATCACAGTCAAGAACAATACATGTGCACTGATTCAAAAGGGTATTTTTACATAAGAAACAGGCTGGTTACACAAGAGTTGGCATGGTAACCAATTAATCATGATTTATGAGGATAATCACACGGTTAGAACAGATCGTTGACCAATCAGCTCGCTTGGTGAAAACTACCGGTTAGGTAAGAGTCGTTATACGTGCTTTTTCGTCTCCTCAACATAATACAGGGTGAAATAACTTACAATCATCAAGGTCAAGTAGAGACATTTCCTTCTTCTCTTTCTCTTTTTTGGCTGGCTTGGAGGGAGGTTTTGAGGCGGTTGTCTGGGAAGTGATCATAGAAAACTGACGTTAACGGATGTAGATGTAGATGTTAGGTTGTGGGGTGGTCTCTGTCTCAGCGGAAACCCAAGTGACATCGACACCTTTAGCAGATTTTCAATTACAACTCACGATCAGTAAGAGAAACACAAAATCCACATGTGAAAAAGGGACGCGTAAATGTGTTTCCATGTGGCATCGATACCTTTTTCTTCTTTTTGACCTCTGCTTCAGACTCCGAGTCCTCAGACTCTGCCTCCGATTGGCTGCTCTCGGACTCGCTCTCCTCCTCCTCGTCAGATTCGGACTCGGAGTCGATCTTCTGCGGTTTGCTCTTCCTGTTGCTCTTCCTCTCCTCCTCTTCGCTGCTCTGCTCGCTGGGAAGGAAAGCAAAGGTGGAATGAATTGTAGGACGGACGGTACGGATTCTACTGTCATGTTTACCAAGAAAACAACACCGTCCATCGAACCACAGCGGACCTGCATGGGGCCACGTTCAATATGACAAGCAAGCATGCTCAAAATTGAAGACATTTTGTTGAATTGAATCAAAGATGAAGCTGTCATTGCGGTCCTGTGCAGCTCAGGGGTTCAGGGTTTGTGTCCCACTGGAGGTACTGGTGCTAACAATGTGATAATGTCAGGTGCATTTCATGTAAAGACCAAGACCATGATAGCTAAGATGTGCTACCTTTCACTTTCCTGAGGTGGCTTCTTTAAT
>CABFOQ010026531.1:0-14668 GCA_900660455.1 Gephyroberyx darwinii | reverse complement strand
CGTTGTCCTTCTCCCCTCTCACCTCCTGAGTGCGCTCTAAATGACAACTAATGTCTCAGTTCATATACTACAGGCTACTGATGATTATTGCAGCGGGGACAAAGGCTCTGTTTAGGTGTGTTGGTGGTTTTGGGGGGTATCTCTTATTTAAAAGACCAAGGAACAGTCATGGAACAACCCAACCCCTCCCCTGAAGGATGGCTGCTGGCTCCCTGTGGAAGAACTGTCTCGCCCTGCCTCCCTCCTTCCCTTTTTCCTTCTCTCTCTCCCTCTCTCTCTCTCTCTCTCTCTCTCTCTCTCCCACGTCTTCACTCTAACCATTCTGTCCATCTGCCTCTCGTCATGTTTGTTTGGCTGTCTCGTGTCTCACTAAATGCTGACTGCTTGTCACAATTTCTAATGCAACAAACTGGCTCCAACAGAAAAGGAAAGAGACGTGCACACACACGCACACACACTCACACGCACACACACAGACAGAAAGAGACAGAGGGTTATCATTGTGCTACCATGAGTGATAGAAGCAAACAGCCTCCATCCATCTTAATGCAGGCTACTTTTCATATTGTTGATGTCCGTAGCCACAGGGAAAAGACATCGTAGCTTTCTGTGGGGCATTGATTCCATTTATTTTGCCCTTGAGTGGATTATTGTTTCACATGGGACATTAAACATGGGTGGTGAGGCGTTATTTAACGCTTTCATACCTCCCCGGAGGGCTCCTGCATGTGAACTAATCGCGGCCATTCGATCCCGGTGAAGTCACATTGCGGCCCAGTTCTGAAAGCCTCCAGTCCCTGCACATCTCAGGTTCTGCATTAGGAGGGGGATATCATATTCTATTTCATTCGCCCATCCAAGCACTCCCGGGCAGCCTCTCACACCGTGCCAGTAGGAGTGAACCTGCAGCTTTGATACACAACACACAGTAATCATCGAGGCACAAAACCTCTCCAATACGACACACACCGTAACTACCACAGCCCCACTATCTGTCATGTCAGTGCATGTATCGTGCTGCCACTCTCTCTCTGTTTTCTGTTGTGTGGTTCATACGTACCCTGCCATGTATGCATGTCCCATCTATAATACTATGCATACATGAAAACACACATGTGGAAAGCATGCCTTTTGGATATGTTATTTTTCACCCTACAAAGAAACACAGCAATAACTTTTGTTTGCCTAATCTTTGTTCAGAAAGTACATTTTGTTTCAGATGCAGCGCTAAAGTTGCATACAGTGCAAATCTGCTAGCCCCATAGAAAAGTAGAAACCATCCAATGTTCTGTTCCTTTCCCTTTCCACTTTACGTTGTTATCTTATTGTGTAATGATTCTCTTATTTTCTCCCCACTCTCGTACTGGCCCAGGTTTGGGTGTGTGTTATAGGTGTTTGTGTGTAGCCTACACAGTATCCGTTTTTCTTCGTTTTTTCTCTCAGAATCGCTCTAACTCCCCTTTCTCTGCCGTGATTGGTTGGTCAGGTCATCAGGGGAGACGAGGAACGGGGACAAGCTGGAGTTGAAGATGAGCAACATCAGCGCCGACGTGCTGGAGCTGCTGCTGGAGTTTGTCTACACGGGATCGCTGGTCATCGACTCGGCCAACGCCAAGACGCTATTGGAGGCCGCCAACAAGTTCCAGTTCAACACCTTCTGTAAAGTCTGCGTCTCTTTCCTAGGTATGGACAGTACAGAAAACAGGAGTGTGTGTGTGTGTGTGCATGTGCAAGTGCAAATGTGCTACATTGTAAATGTGTTACATCAGCTATTTCTGTGTAACCTTTCCTGACATGTGCAGCGTCTACAGCACCATGTATATTCAAACGTTGTCATGCTTTCTCACTATGTGCGACCTTATGTAACGTCTCGCACAAAGCCTAAATTCCCTCGCTGAGTCTGGCACAGCTCGCTCCTCGAACATTTTTTGTCAGGTTTTCAAAGCAAGCAGCCACTTGTGTTGCTTAGTGAGCAAATTCTGGCTTTTAACACTCTACTGGGCATGGTGCCTCTGATCTTGTCCCAGTGAGCAGAGCAGAGTGATAAAAAGGTCAGGGAACAATTGTCGCTTAAATGTCAAATCATCTGGCCCGATCCATAATGGAATCAGAAATCCCAAAACAGATTGATACCTTGACAAGGTGAGGAAAGAAGGAGCTGGAAGGGTGTGTGTGTGTGTGTGTGTGTGTTGTGGCGGTGCTTGGGGATGGACCCAAGGGGTCACGTGAAAAGCAAATGGCATGTCCCAGATTTTGCTGGGTCAGGTGACCAAAACGCTCCAAATGTCAGGTTTTGCATTTCATTTAATAGAGATTGTTTTGGATATCCATAACACAAGGGATGTAATGGCTGGATGTTGGCAAAAAGGTCACGGGCAGGAAAGGAGTGAAAAGAAAGTAGAGAGAAACAGCAGCCACGTTATTGATTTGCTTTTCTCCATTTGGACAAAAATATGGACTGTAGAAAAAAAGCAGCGAAACCATTTGTTGACTTCATTGCCATTGAAACGTCAATCCATTCTTCCTCGACAAGATTCATGACATTTCAGCACATTAGAAGGGGAAAATACAGGCACAACAGTGTGTCCTTGAGCAAAGAGAAATTGATACTGTGTCAGATATTATTGAAGTTTGTAACAAATATACTGAGGAGAAATGGCAAACATCTCCTCGACCTACTTCTACCTCTTCTACTTTTATTCAGAAAGTTCGATTGAGGCAAATAAAACCAAAGTGATTTTCACTGTGCCTCCCTCACTCGCTTTTAAGTCATTAGCTTTTAGGCTCAGAGATGTGAAAATCAAGCACACACACACGCACACCACAGTGCTGTGACACACGTTTCCAGCTGGTTGCCAACACAGGGGCACATATGCCTGGATGCTGACGTGCACGTATATACTGAACCAAGGCGCACGTAGGTATGTACGTGCTCACACCGTTAAAACAGGTCTGCTCAGTCAGACAGCATAACCGAAGGACCTTTTCAGATGGCCTTTTGTTTTGCCCCTAACCCACACTGTGATGTGGCTGAAGCCTGCTTTTATTTTGTCTTTTAGTTGGCCTTTGTTTTGCTGTGATTTAGCAGATGTTAGGTGACCTTTACCGGGTGATGTTTGTTTAGGAGAGGCTCTGAGTCTGTCTTCATTGATAAAGGTCCTGGCGTTGCCTCCCTTTGATGGCTATTGTTTATTCAGGTGATCCGTGTGTGTCGGCTCAAATGTGCGTGTGTACTTATGTGTAGTACACTACCATGTCTCTTTGATGTGCGGGGCGATGAAACACTTACAGCTAAAATTACAGACACACAACCCTAAATGCTTAATTGCACCCTTACAAAAAACTCTAGACCATAGCATCAGCTCGTCCCTGCTGGCCTGGCCGTCAGGTCAGGTCTGTGTGTGTAATAGACCCAGACATCTGAAGGGACTTCTTTAAAGTGGCCCAGCTAATCCCAAATCCCACTTCCCACTTCCCGCCATACACTACCTCCTGCCTGGGCTGTGAGCGATCGATTCCCCTTGTTGTTTGTCCCTGGAGCTGTTTTGGGTTATTATACTCGTTCTCCCTTAGTCTCAGGCAGATACACATCCTGATAGGCCATGGGCCCACGCTCCCTCCAGCCTCCTTTCCTGGCTCCCTTGCTCCCTAGTTCTGTGATCTTTTTATGGATGTCTGAATGATGCTTTTTCTCTCTCTGTCTGTTTCTTTCTTGACTTTTGTTTCTGTCTCCCTCCCTCCGTCTCTCTCTCTCTCTCTCTCTCGTTCTGTCTCTCGCCGCCTCTCTCCAACCTTTCTTCCTCACTCCAGAGAAACAGTTGACTGCAGCTAACTGCCTGGGAGTGCTCGCTATGGCTGAGGCCATGAGTTGCACGGAGCTCCATAACATGGCCAAGGCCTTTGCACTGCAGAACTTCCCTGAGGTTGGTAGAGCATCATCACCTCACTGAACAGTCCATTCACTGATTCCATGCTGCCACCCATAGCAACACAAATGTGTGATGTTACTGAATAAAATATCCAGTATTGTAACTACACAGTGGCCACACATTATACCAGAAATCACCTTGGAATTGCCGGCGGTGTGAAGCTTGTGTAAGTGCAGCTTTGTTCAGAATGAGAATACAGTTATAGTGGGGCCTCAGTTTCTTCCTGGGCCCCTATGGAATAGATGTAGTGTGAAAAATTGTGATTGTTGTATTGCCAATCCAGTAATCTAAATATTAAATACACCTGCATGTGGACACTTTCCAAAACAGCCGTCATATTATGTTTGGGTCACTCAATTGGAAAAAAAAAAATAGTATTTAGTTCACTAATCCTCTAGAGATGGTTAGGAGTGAGTTGATCATTTTGAGGTTTTCACTGTAACAGCAGGAATCTGACCAGTTGAACATGTAACTCTTCAGGTGGCAGGCCAGGAAGAAATTCTGAGTGTCTCCAAGGAGGACCTGGTTGCCTATCTCTCCAATGACAGTCTCAACACCAAGGCGGAGGAGCTGGTCTACGAGACCGTCATCAAATGGATCAAACAAGACCCCAACACCAGAGTACAGGTAATGGACCGGGGGAGATGACGAGGGAACATTGTGTCTGCTCCCCTCCGGCACTACGGCGTTTTTTTCCCCGAAATGAGTACACATTGCATGTACATCATGACACAAAAAAATGAGATATAACTCATCCCTGTTATCAGTGACAACAGAGATGTGCCTAGAGAGCTGTATTAGTGTAGTTCCCTCAGCTTTTATACTGGCCCTGTCTCCTTCAGTAGCTACACAGTACACAGCAAAAGGGGGAAAAAAAACAACCACAAGATGAGTGACTTCTTGTTCTCTCTCAGCCGTGTTCAACAACTTTGTGCTTCAGATGAAGCCTAACACAGCAGTTGTTTATAATCCCAGGAGTGCCTTGCCCTCAGAATGCGTGCTATTCTTAGTTTCACTTCATCTGTTTACAAGACACTGTACTACATGCTTCAGATAAAACCAACACAAACAGGAAAGGCCACATCCCTCTCTGAGCCATTCTAATAGCTGGCTGTCTTATATGGGTATTTCTAAAGGCTGTTAATCATAATCAAAGGTTATATCCCTAAGATAGGTATTGACAATGTGGTACAGCGGGGCAGACTTCAACAAACATGTGGAATCCATAAGGTCAGTGCTTCAGCTTCAGCCCACGTTCATGAGTATGAAAAGGTAAATGGATCGCGCAGTAGATAAATATCCATCCATTGGGTAAAACCTCAGGTCATGAGTTTTTTATGGATTCAATCCCGAAGCCATGAATAAAAAAGCAAGACAAGATTTTACTTTTACTTTTAAAGTCATTGATAGCTGTTTAAAAATGGAGGTGAGATTATTAGCAGCTAAATTACATCGCTCCATCACTGGAAGCATCGTTCATTCAGAGTGATGTCTTCTCATCAAGCCGGGAGAGGGTGAAGCGGTCTCATATCGGCTGTATCAGATTCGGGTACGGCGCTTACCTCCGCAGTCAATTTTCCTCCGCTGACACCCACTTCTATGAGGCACATAATTCAATATTTGAATTTTCATATTTTGTATTAAAACATTTATCGTTTAACATTTGACATGTGGCACTATAAGATTATGGTGAAATCCATCAGGCTTATCAGACTTCATGCAGTGGAGGCTTTTAGAGTATTGAGTGCAATAAAAAAAAACATAAGGATAAACAACAGTAATGCCTCTGAGTCATTCAAACCAAATAGTGATGCCTATCAGACATGACTAAGTCCCCTTGTTCATGTAGGAGTGGAGACGCACAAATGAGAGAAACTGTGTAAAAAGGGTATTTCTTTTCTCTTTTTTTTCATTTTTTTTTTTAATCATTTTTGATATTGGTGTCCAAAGTCCTTACCTAGATTTTATGACATAGTGGTGTATTGCCAATGTCATCAAATGCTCACACTGATATACTCAAATATACTGAAATGTGCATTTACAGGATGACTGATGGGAAATTTGACTTGGTGGTGCTGCAAATTCACATCGACACTGACGCGTAGTTTTCAGGAGAACATAGGATCTCTGTCATCAGCATCAAAAACCTGACTCCTGGCAGCTCAGTCCAGTGGAGTCCTGCAATCTCACACTCTAATGGAGAGGTGCAGAGGTGAGTTGCTCAGATGAAGTAGAAGAAGAAATGGATGGAACATTTTACCGGCTGTCTGAACAACCCACCGCATCGGTCCCCGAGAAAGGAGACCCCGGTCACCCTGTCTCCAGGGAGAAAGGGAGAGAGAAGAAGAAGGAGAGAGAGGGAAAGAGAGAGAGAGAGAGAGAAGCAGAGCGAAACTGAAAGACGGGAACAGCGAGGAGTGATTGAGAAAGAGAAAGAGAGAGAGGGTGAGAAACTGAGAAGAAGAAAGAAAGAAAGATAGCCCTCTGTCCTAATCTGATATTCTACGGTTTGTGCCTCTCTGCGCTGTGCCACGGCATCCAGGGAGCAGAGATGTGATTGAGCACTCGGTCAGACTCAAATCTCTCGGCCATGTGTGACCAAAAAAAAAAAAAAAGCAAGACTTCTCTGCAAGAGAAGAGAAGAGGAGAATAAGTTCTCTCCATCATGCCACCGGAGACGATTATGTGACCCTAATGGCTGAGTTTACACGCATGATCCGCCACAAGCTCATCATTTTTAACTTCCGTCCCTTCTGTCGTTTGGAGGAAGAGAGCAGTGGAAATCAGTCCCCCAGAACCTGTGACACATTTTAATGACATGTCAGGGCAGAGTGTCACAACACTGCTGAAAAACTCAGGGAGGGGGAGGAAATGCTTTAAGCTGTAACTTCGGTGTGTGTGTGTGTGTGTGTGTGGCTGTAGATTTGTGTGCCCGTGCACACGCTGTTGGTTGAAAGCTGCAGGCTATAGAGTGGAAAAGTGGCATATTGAAGGCTCTGGGTAAATAATATGCAATTTTCTTTCTCTGCTATGCTGTCACTAACATCCGATGGCACCAGGAAACTGCGCCCGGACATCGCTTAGAGACGGAGTGAGAGCATTTGAGCGTTAATAATGGGTTGGTATGAGACACAAAGGGACCGAACGAAACAAAAGACCCGTTTCATTTTCTTCGACTGAGTATCATTGAAGGTGTGCCGGCCCGGAAGCATGCCTGCCTGTATGTGTCTGTGTGTACTGGAATGTGTTGTGAATGCCGCTGTTAAACTAGCGATCGTTTAGGCAAGTCAAGTTTATTTCTATAGCCCTTAATAAGTTACAGTCTTCACGAGGTCCACATTATGAAATCAATGAATTACGGCAGAGAACGAGGAAAAATTCCACTCAAAAACTCCAAAAAGAAAATGGAAGAAACCTTGGGAGGGGCTACTCAGAGAGGGATCCCTCTACCAGGACGTTCAGGCGTGCAATGAGTGCCAAAAGATTCAAAAAGGGGGGGGGGGCCACGAGGACGCCGACACTGCCCAGATGCAGCTACAGCCTGGAAACAGACGTACTCTCACTCGCAAAAACCAGACATGACCAGCATGAGTGGACAGGAGCATGCACACCGGGAGAACAGGACATGTAAGCTAAATGCACCTCGACGGGAATCTGAGCTAGTGCAGGCTAACCGGTCTAACCTCACTCTAAGATGGGACTGAGCCACTCCCAGCAATTGTGCAAAGCCACGGTTGGCTGAATGATAGAGAAAATAAATAGGATTTTAGCCTAGATTTAAAGATATCGACGGAGCTCGCCTCTCTAATCGCAGCGGGGAGACTGTTCCAGAGATAAGGAGCGTGGTGAGAAAAGGCTCTACTACCTGCAGTTTTCATTTTTGACTGCTGGGACAGATAGGTAGCCGGTGTCCTGTGATTAGGGGGCAGATGGTGGTATACATGGTGCAATGAGATCTGCTGAAGAAGACTGTGCCCGCCTGTGTAATACTTTGTTAGTAGAAGCACCTAAAGATCAGTTTTTAAAGCACGCACTAGGTAATTATCAAGTCTCAATGATACAAAAGGGCATGTACTAGGATTTCTGCATCTGCCGTTGTGATAGAGGTTGAATTTTAAGCAATATTGCGAAGAACACTGTTTTGATGACGAGGGTAGGATCAAATGTAACGCGGAGGTTTTTGATAGCTGGACTCTGGGAGATCACGCAGTCGTCAAAATTTAGAGTAGTATTCCCAAACATACCTGTGTCTAGCTGGTCCAATAACCAACATCTCTGTTTTGTTGCCAACTTCAGATAGCCATGCCTCCTAAGATTAGGAATTGAGAGTGGGAGTGGTCATTCGCTCGACGCAACGCTGAATATGAATGATCATAAAACATTGTAACATGAGAACCAAATAACCCTCCATGTTTGGAAATATGTTGGCCTGTTCGTGTTTTCTTCTCGGAGGCGCTGACAGAGACCTGTCCTTCCTTTCACCTAGCGGTCTTTGTGGGACGACTGAAGACACATGATTCCAATTATAACAGCCCGGTCTCTGCCAAAGCCCTGAATAGGACCTCCATTACGCTTCAGTTCAACATATTTCATAAGGGATCCTATCTTTCCAGGTGACTCAGCCTGACAAAGGAGGCTGATTAATTGGCTCTTTGGAAAGTGGCCAACTAATGTAACGGCTAAAAAGGACAGTTAATGGTGTATTTTCATGATAAAAAGGCCAGCATTTCCATTAGCAAGGACCTGCTGTCCACTCATCAGAAATAACAATGGCCAGCCCTGACATTTGCTGTTCCCAAGGTAGTACCTTTTAAGCGTACTAGTTATTAGTTAAGTTCTTTTACACACTACTGTGTAGTATCACTACACAGTAGTGTAGTGATATCTGATTGTTTCCAATACTCATTAAATGGTGCTTCTTTTGTTGGATGTTAAAAGTTTCTCTATTAAAATTCACCTTCCAATACTACTAATTTCACTGGGTGCAGTTTTTTAAACTATTAGGTTCATGCTAGCCAAGTTGTAAGGGCTGAACAATGAGAGGGCTTTTCAGCAGTCTTGAGGAAGGTTAATTGTGTTTTTGAGATGAGTGCCTCTAAAACCCTTGAAGAGGAAGCTGGAACTACAGTGAACTGGAATGAACTTGGACTAGGCCGCTGCCAGCACTCAAGGAGACATAGCCAGGCAATGGAGATCGATGCAGTTAACTATTTCTCTTTGTTGTTTCGCCTAGCCGCCTCTTTTTGTCGCTCTCCCACTCACACACACGTACACATTCCCACATACATGCACACACACATGCCCTTGAATGCACCCTGAACGCGCAGCATGTCACTGTTCATATCGCAGCCATGAACTCAAGCAGTCACACTAGACTGAATCCCACTCGTGTACTGGACGGAGTCTGACTTGTATATTAGAGAGTGAGCGCAGTCTGACTTGTTTATGCAAGCCAGTGAACTCTGGAACTTTTCATCCTTGTCCCTTGTCGTCCCAGAACCACCTCAGTGCTGATGTGTGCAGTGAGTTGAACGTAGCCACTCAACCACAGCAAGCGCCTATCCAGAGCAAGTCAAAGGCATCTCTTTTCCACTGGGGTTTCTTATGAAACGCATAAGGGTTGCATGAGTGATATGATATATTGAGAATAAACGAATTGTACTATCACTACAGCAGAAGCAGTCTTCTCTGTGTTCCCTAGACCCATAAGGAATAGTCAAAATGTACTGCACTGCATGGTGGGAGGTGAAATAGATACTAGGTACCACTAAAAAATCTTTACAAAGCGGCAGCTGCAAAGCAAGACCTCAAAGATGAATCTGAGCGAGTAGTTGAATCAGTTTTATTTCAGCATGAAGTAAGCAGTCTTTCACATGGATATGTTTTGAATGAAATAAGTGGAATAGCGTTGGTTTTTGTTGTATGAAGTCATGCTGAAACAGACCTCAGAGCAGAATACGCTGCACCTGTCAGTAGAGAGCTCAGCCAGTCCTCCGCTACATCTCTCTCCATCCCCCCATCACAACCCAAAATCCCTTCAGGGGATTATGCACATATGGCCATGCAGTTTCACATGCACATATACATACACACACACACACACACGCATGTATGTACACACAGAAACCCACACGCATGCTATAAGCTGTGGTCATTTCAAGTGAGTGAGTTTGTTAGCACTGTAGGGCTAAACACGGGTTCTGCTGAACACGCCTCAGTGACGCACAGCGACCCGTGTGTGTTTGGGAGTGAGTTAGTGAGTGTGTCCATGTTTTGCTTCATGCAGGGTTGGGTTTTAAGCAAGCATTCGCCAGTCCATTTTTCACATTAAAGCAGACAAGTGTTTCTATCTGCTCAAAGGAAAGCAAATAGATATGACTGTTCAGGTATCATTTATTTGATGTTGCTGTGGCACTGAATCATTTCCTACACACACACACACACACACAGAGGAGGTGTTAGTCCTTGCTGACAGTAGTGGAATGGGAAATGCTCAGTGGACATTTGTCATCTGCCTTAGTGGATGGCGGCCTCCTGGCTGCTTCACGGCTGCCTCTGACAGATCTGAGAGGCTCCCTGCTAGACACATTATCCCTACCTTTCACCAAGCACAACCCATTCACATTTGCTGTCTTCCTGTGTATGTGTGTGTGTGTGCCTGTCTGTCTGTCTGCGACTATAGAGGAGAACATGTACTATGCAGTCGCGGTAAATAAATAAATAAATGTGCATGCTTAGTTTAGATTAGGTTTTGGCCATTTCAGTTATCTGTACTTGTCATTTGTTTGGTTAAAGTCTGTCCCCAAAGGATTCAGATTAGCTAAATTATATGGCATGCATTCTCTCAGTGTGTGTGTGTGTGTGTGTGTATGTGTGTGAGTGACTTTTGGGGGGGGAAGCAGTGTGTGTGTGTGATAGAGGGACATAGGAGACAAGCTGATACATTCTTGCTTTCCTTGCACATTGACAGCTAGCTGCATTTTTAATGTGCTGTAGAGCATATGCATCTGCTGGCACTGAGGGTGTTGGCTTGCTGTGTGTGCGTGTCCCTGTGTATGGAGGCCATTTAAGAGAGGAGGGCACACGGTGTTAACTAGGTTGCGTATCAGAATGCGATAAATGCTCCTTGTCGAGGGAGAAGGAAGGAGGGAAGGAGCGCGTGTGGGCGGCGAGTCTGCTAAAAGTAGCTTCTCCGTATGTTCTCCGACTCCTGTGGATAGTTTCCATATGTTTCGCGTATTCAAAAGCGTCCTTATTCAGAACGTGCGTTAGTGCATGTTGTGTATCCGTTTAAGACTCAGTAGGATGCAATTTGCACTTGACACATTTTCGGTACGCATATATCACATATGTTTTGCGTTGAAATGCACACGCGGGTGATGACGGCAGGTCGCGGCGTGTGCCCGCGCACGAGACAATGATTGCTCAAGAGGTTGTTAGAGATGGAGAGAAATGGACCCCGATGCACCCCGGCCTACTCTCATCTGCCGAGTGTAGGCGTATCACTCACCGGGCTGCGTTTTGAGTACTCCCAGATACCCGGCTTATGCCACATACTCGCGCACAAACAAAAACATAAGCCTTTGTTGCGGCGCACGACTAGATGAGCCCCAGTGCAATTCAATTGATATGGCATGCATCCATGACAATCACTCTTCACTCACCATGGATAAATAATAAACTCACCAGAGATAAAGGTAAAAGCCTGTACTGTAATTTGGCTTCCATCAGTATTTACCAGAGCGTGGGTCCAAGAGGGGTTTCACTCCCTTTAAATATGTTGATTCGCTTTTGGATTAGTTGCTGGAAAACAACAGCAGTTGTTTTTATACTGTGTGACTCAGAGCCACTCATCACATTCTACTGTCCTCACCATGTGGCTCAGTGGATGGCTTCATCAGCAGTATAACGTCTAGCATGCCTGGACACACACACACACACACACACACGCAGAGTCTGACCAGTAACATGTGATCAGAGTAAACCCCCAGAGGTCACTTCACCAGGAAGGGTGCGTGTCAGATCGCACAATGTAGCACGGAGTCAACTATTAGCGCAATCCCAGGAGTACATTGGAGTAGAGGAGAGGTGATCCACAATCACACCGGGTGTAGTCAAGTGAAACCATGTAGAAAGAATATATGTAGTTGGGGTTATTGTGGGAAACGCAGGGCTGGGACAGATGGAGCAGATGGCTGAATGAAAGGGTGAAGCCATTGAAGGGTTGTTTTTAAAAAAATATCGTAACAAAGGGATGGGTGCAGGTTTGGAATCAGTTATTATTTTGGTGCAGCTGAGTTTGCAATTTGTCTAAAAGGACAAGGACGCCTCAAAGGTGGAGACTCTAAATTGCACAGACTGTCAGAGTGTTTTTGTCTATGTGTGTTAGACCTGTGATGGCGACCTGGCTAGGATGTTGCCTTCTGCCCAACGTAACCCTGAATAGGAATAAGCAAGTAAAAGAGAATGAATGAACCCAAAATTAGATTAAATGTATATCTCACTAATGGATATCGACACAGACTGGCTTTTAGAAAGAAGAGGATGGGACCTATTTGATCTTCCCAAAGAGAATCACACCTCTACACTGCTTCTGATCACAGGGGGACAGAATAAACCTTAGCTTTTAACACCCTTGAAACACCCTAACAGATTCTCGCAAAAATATGAAGTATAACCCACCCCAAATAGATTTGCGCGGTGAGAAATCATAGAAGCAGAGTGATGGGGAAAAAATAGTGATGAGACAAAACAGAAACACTGATGCAGTTAATTATCTGTGCAGGTGAGAAAGAAAAGATCAAAAAGACAAAGAAAGAAAAAAGTCTCTATAAAAACACCTTTCCTCAAAAGAAAGCAAAAAACCGACATGACAAGCTGAGATAAATCTGTATCGGATAACAGAATGTAAATGACAACAAAATGTCACATATAAATAAATATAAATGTTATTTAGACGTTTGTTATATTTTTGTTTCCTTGCAGTACAATTCAATTTTGAAAGACATAAAAGAAACGTACAGGAAATATCCAATAATTGTTATTTGAGTAGTTTTCCAATCAGCGGCTGACAGGAAGCAGGACTCTTCTTTGTGGGATCTGGCTCGTTTGGATTTCAACGTTAGCAGCAAGCGTGCAACATTCATTTCCATGTCGATATATGCATGTGTGGGAGGAAAAGTGAGGAGCTGGAATGGAGGTGGAAAGAAAGCGACAGAGAGAGTGAAAGAGAAATAGGAGAGATAGTGAGTTAGTTAGGATTAGAGATGGAGAGTAATTTTTTTTTTTTTCTAGAAATAGAGTGGGCAGAGAGAGAGAGAGAGAGGTGGAAGAGCAGAGGTGGCTTGAAGTAGAGAACAACAGCCGTGCTTTATTAGTTCCCTCAATCTGCCACGCACACACACACACATACACACACACACACACACATTCAGTCATTTTACAGTTGTGTTTTGTTGACTCCATGTCATAATTACGGTGTAATAAGTGGATCTATGGTGATTCTCAGGGACCTCGGGATCTCTTCAGCTATGAATGATGTCAGGATCAACCATTGGACTGGACACACACTGTTTTATTGAGACGAACAACCGAGACCACAGAATGAGAATCACTGATTACAGTACAGGGCTACTAGAGACGTTAGTGGTGAAGTGTAGCTGTGCCTTTGTGTCTGTCTGCACATGTGGTGTGTGTGTGTGTGTGTGTGTGTGTGCATGTGTGTGTGTGCACGCGCATGCATACGTGTAGTTTCAGCCCTAGCAAATATTTGCAGATGCCTCATGCTATCCCTTTTCCTTTGCATTTGCTTCGTGTTCAATGCAGTTTGGCAAGTGAGGAGACGTCATTACACAGTAGGGGTGTGTGTGTGTGTGTGTGTGTGTGTGTGTGTAGGGGTGTGTGTGTGTGTGTGTTTGTGTGTTGGGTCAGCATTGATGTGGGGTCAGTTTTATGCTGAGACATTACTGCTGATGAGCCCAAAGATGTGCCGAGGTGATCCAATCCAAAGCTGTGTGTCCAAACGACACACACACACACACACACACACACACACAGATTGAGAACACGGCTTAGTCTGTCCACCACACTGTGACCTCTAGACCTGAAGACTGGTTATGCTCAGAATTCATCCCCTCTCCAAATCCTCAGAGCAGCCATGTTTTTTTATTAAGGGCTGTTCCACATGGAAACGGCATTGCCAAGCGCACACACACAGACATTCAAGCATTTCTGCTGTGCCACCAAGGGCACCACCTGGCTGAAACTGCCCCACATAGAGCTTTAATTTAGCTCTGAGGGTCAGGACGGTCAGATGCAGACCTATTTCAGAAGACCTGCACACGCACAATATGATTTAATGGGCCACTTCAGTCAAAATCAACCCAAATGCAGCAAAATGTCCTGTTTTAGTACCGTTTGTGCTGATTTGAAGAATTTACTGTCAAATGTGTGTTTTCTTAAAATTGTCCATATTTGATCGTTGCCTTTAATCACACAAAGTGTCATACGACCAAAGTGGGTGTGGTTTTGACGGTTTTGGGGTGTAGGAGTTTGCAATAGCGGGCCGGAGGCTGCTGGGGTAGATCTTCCCACTATAGGGGCCCTTTAATTTGGGAGTCTCTTGAGCTTCAGATTTTGCCCCCAAGAATAGCTCAGTATGCTAACTAGCGTGCTCCAACTCTACTTTCTTCCTCTGTTTGAACTGTGGCGCTGGGAGCAACAGCCAGCGTTTCTGTGGG
>CABFOQ010026530.1:2764-18188 GCA_900660455.1 Gephyroberyx darwinii | reverse complement strand
ATGGTATGGTGTGCACAGATACACAAGTGAAGTTTTACATAGACACACAAACCAACACACACACACACACACACACACACACACACACACACACTGCTCTGGTATTCTACTGCCAAGTTGCCAGTCATCTTCACCCACTTCTGGTCCCTCAGGGAAACTAGGGTCCAGTATGACCAGGTAGTGGTGGACTGATAGATGACAGGACCGACAGAGGCAGGCAAGCAGCTACAACAACAGGTTTTCTGGCAGAAATACACTTTGTACATAATTGATAGGAAAGAAAGCCTACACACAGGCAGGCGGGCAGATGAACAAACGCGTCGGCAGACAGACAGTCAAGACTCCAGCTCCACTTTCAGCCAGCTGACAGCAGCTTGTGGCATTCCAGCCACCGTCAGTCTGCAGCACAGAGCCAGGCTTTGTCCATGAACTCACCGCTGATTAGAGGAAGTGGAGTCACCGTGAAGAGGAAATACTTGTCATGTACTCATTGGAGCACTGCTTTTGTTTTTGCTGTTGGTATTTGTTGTTATTGATGATGATGAAGTCAACCATGTGCTGTTGTCCCTGAATATGAACGTGCTGAGATATGCTTGATGTGGTCGTGTTTCATCTCTGCCATTGCATAATACATGTGGGGAAAACATGCTGTTCATAAACTGAAGAGTTTCATTCCAAAACTGAGACCACATACACCACTTGAAAAGATTGACACCTACTCTCACATGTTTTTTGGTAAAACACATTATTATTAAAGTCATGAGTCATCTCAAGACCCTTTGCTTATAAAATAGCTATGTTTTTGAGGCCAGAGCCATCTGCATT
Organism: Gephyroberyx darwinii; assembly: GCA_900660455.1. Classification (NCBI taxonomy): domain Eukaryota; kingdom Metazoa; phylum Chordata; class Actinopteri; order Trachichthyiformes; family Trachichthyidae; genus Gephyroberyx; species Gephyroberyx darwinii. The sequence continues at coordinate 17,363 of CABFOQ010026530.1, read as the reverse complement.
ATTGAAAAGTGAATTTAAAGGAATACAGTGGGGTTTTCACTCATTGGTCAACTTACCCATTAAGTGAGAACATAGACACCAAAATCTGAATTTGAACTAGGTCTATCAGGATTACGCTCCCTGTGGACAGACCTCTTAGTGCAAGAGTTGGAACAAGACTTGGGATCAATATCTAATCCAAGACTTCTGACTGATTGGTCAATATTCTAGCAGCATTATTTTGAATAAGGTTTTTAATACTGGAGGTTGGCAGGCCGGAGAATAGAGCATTACAATAGTCTTTTGCGCTATTGCGATATTGTATTGTTGTAAAAGAACATGTGTTTTGTCTGACATAATACCTAAACCACAGCAGCGCAGTACCGCAGACGCCACTGTAGTGTCTAAAATCTAAAAGGTTCTTGTGGTCAACTGTATCGAAGGCTGAACTAAAACTGAGATTGAGTCAGAATCTTTTGTGCATATGGTCTCTGTGCTGTGGTAAAGCCTAAAACCAGCCTGAAATGATTCACATAGACCTCTGCTAGAAAGATACTCAGTTGCTCACCTAATGGCTACTATTCTTTCTTTGAAGAGAAAGGGAAGATTCAAGATGGGCCTGTAATTATTGAGGACATCAGGATTGAGATCAGGCTTTTTAAGCAAGCGGTTTGATTATTGCTGCTTTAAAGGCAGAGGGTGGGTTGACCAATCTCCCCAAAACATAACCTAAAATGGATATATACTTTTTGCAATTAAACTTGAGCCCCACACACAAGTAGTATGTGTTAATCCCTAATGTATGCTGATGTATCCAGCTGGTGTCAATATGCTCATGGGCCTTCTACAATAAAAAGAGTTTGCTTCCTCTCCTATCCCGGTGTTGAGCGAAACCTTGGCAGAACTCCAGGAAATGTAGGGGGAGATCGGACGAGTTGCCCCCCAGAGAGAGTGACTGGTCTGGGTAGGGCGAGGACCACTGGGCCTGGGAGTGCCTGGTTGTTACTATGCACCAGTTATGTATGTCAAGGCTGGGTAAGGTTTCACATGGAAAGGCAGGGAACTAGCCTGGGAGGACCTTCAACTGCAGGGAAGTGAACAGTCAGGAAGTGAACAATAATTCAAAACAGAGCTCCAACAAAGGAAGGCCTTCGCATGCGTCGGCTTAAACCATATCACATATCCATACATCCATGGGCTCCTTGTGGAAAATATATAACAGAACATACAGTATTCACCATGTTTGGTGAAACAACATGTAGTGTAGTGTGCAGAGCCTTGATGAAGATTTCATCCCAAAAAACCTGAACAATTACATCCTCTAATATGTTATAACTTGATAAGTAAATACCTAAAGATAGCTAATAACATCAATCATTTACAGCAGTCTGTTTTGCTTTCACAGCAGCAATAATTTGGTCAGAACAGGTATATTTTTCTAAAGGTGGATGAACCTCTTCACATCATACATCACATCACACAGCGCCATGCAACATGGCATGCAACATCCATCTCATTGCACAGACTTGATACTAAATAAAGTGAATATTATAGCAAGCATAAACTCTTTTCTCATTTTTCTGATGGTGTATGGCGTAACATCAGTCAGACAAGTCCACCGCGACACAGCGGTGGGTGAATATTTTATGTTGCGGTATTTTCCAAAGCGTTAAAGTTTATAGGGCTCACCAGAAACACACACACGCACACATTGCCAGCGCTCATCGGTGGAAGCAAACACACACATTAAAGTAACCCTTGCCCCTCCCCCCTTCCACACACACATACACACACACCCTGAGCACATGCACGATCTTCTTATATAATTCCAGAAACAAAATGATCCAACTCAGTGAGCAGTAAGTAAAGCGTGAGCTGCTGAACGAGAGCCCTCCTGCTCTGCGGGTTGGGAACACTCTGTTGTTCTGTCTGCCGAGTGGCTGTGTCGCTGCTGGACAGGCCTCTGCCACGCTGAGACGCTGATTCTCTGCTATGGGCTCCAAAGCTGAAGGTCTTCAACTGCATTTCACCACCCACAGTTGCACTAACTCAGGATGTGTGTGTGTGTGTGGTTGTGTGCGTGTGTGCGCCATAGGGTTATGGGTCGATGGGGTCAAGGCTCATCACCATGACGATATGAGAGACTGCATTACCTCATCTTGCTGCGAGACTCATCTCAAGTTGCCATGCCAACAGCTACCCAATGTCTTGCAGGAACGTCACTCTCATTAGGAGTTTTAGGATTCTTTGGGAAGAGATCTATGTAGACAAGAACTGAGTCACCCCCGGAGTAGCCCAGCATACAGTACAGCCCTCGGTGATACCATTTTCAGTTCAGTTGACTGTGGCTGAATGGTTTTCAGTGTTCTTCACGGCATCACTTCATTTATTTATTCACGTGATTTATTTATTTCGTTGCATGACGTTATCTCATGACTCTCAAAACGGTATGCACCCTTTTTGGTTTGTTTGCCTTTTGGTTCCGTGGAAAAATGACATCCGTGAGTCAGAGGCCCCGCCACCTGAACTTTAAAGCTTGGTGGAAATGTTGAATATCACTTTGATCCAAACGGAGCAAGCATACCCTTTAACATGAGGTAGTTGCCGCCTCCAAATAAACAGCAATCTCAGTGATGTCTTTGCTCCCAGTCACCCCCCCACCACCACCACAGCTTACACATATTGATCTCCATAAGCATGCTCATAAACTGACTTTAACACCTCTCGGCCCTGAGGCTTACTCTGTGCCACGGGGGCCAGGACTGGAGATTATGTGGTTTATCTAATAACCTATATACAGCATCCTCTACATTTTTCTCTCTCTCTCTCTGTCTAGATGTGTGGTCAATACTCACACAAGGTGTTTCTTTTCACTTCCATCTCACCCCCATCCTCCTGCAATCACTCTTAAAGTGGCTGCTCAACATATGGGTGGATAGATGCAATCTGAGGCACTCCACCCTTGATTCAACAAGGAGGGCGGAGGCAGATGAAGACAAACAACAGACATGTTACGGGTGTGTAAAAGGCTAGCTTGGAGCTTTGTCTTCGCCTAGTGGTGATGCTATCAGCTTTTGCACCATTACAGGATGAATAATGGCGCAAATCTGTTATGGGGTGGGGTGGCTAACTTGGTGGCTAGGGTGACAATGGGGCATGTACAGTAATTGTGTGTACCAATGTGTGTGTGCACCTGCCTCTGTGTGTTTGTATGAGTCTGTGTGTGGCGTTCATTAGAAGAGCTCACCACCAACAACCAAGAAGAGCTTCGCATCCCCATGTGACCGGAGAGAGGGAGACAGGTTGGAAACATAAACAGAATGCTATGTATCTCATTCAATCTGTTATTTATGAAACACAATTATTTTATACACTGTGAATTGCAGGCTTGCGTGTAATGGACACGAGTGGAGGGAGAGCAGATTGATATGCTGTGGAAGTGGAAGTGGAAACCCCGGAAAAGCAGAGTAAATGAGATCCCCAGAGATTGAATCTGCTGTAAGAGCCATCGTGTTTGTGCAGCATACGCGCAGCGCGGTATAATACCTCTGTGATGTGGGTGAGATTGGGTACAGTATGTATCTTGCCCTCACATTTATTCAAGTAAAAACATGTGTGGATGCTGGGGCCCGTTCTGTTAACGGACACTGGCGTACTTTGTGTAGCTTCACACTTGAGACAGTCAGTGCAAGAATGAACAATCACTCAGGGAACTAAAATGCTGCCATCTGCTGACGTAGATGCAGCTCCACATTTTGTGTTTGCATCGTGTGAAAGAGTAATCATATCCTCCTGAGTGGCCTAAGAAATCTCCTTTATGGCTGGATAATGGACCAGTCGTGGCAGTGGAAACAGCATGTACTTATTTGGCCTTGTTGACAGGTTATCCCCAAACCCCACAGCTCTTTCTCAAGTGGAAATACATTAGCGGGTCTGTCGGGGATATTCACCCAACAATCCAGATTGACGCTCTGCTGAAGGAGGGCCGCATTCTCCTCTTTGTCCACAGCCTTTTGATGGGATTACAATGTGAACCAGTCGAGGGAGGACCATTGTATACATCTGCTATAGAAGTTGTATAATAAGATTAGTTGCATTGTATCCTATTGGTCATGGATGTAAAGCTTTGCTGGTTCACGTTCCTGGTGCAATCTGATTGTCCGCCGATGCAAACTTAACAAGCCAACCCCCTCACTCGAAGGCGCGGGGGTGAACCGTACGCCAGCAGAGCATGAGAAAGTTTTTGCTGAGACACTTCCCCCTTTGAATATTCAAACAAACAGGATATAACAAAGGTTTCTATACCTCAGAGGTCTGGTTTGGATTGGGGTGGTAAAAGTGTTGTTGTTGTTTTTTTTACAGTGGTTGTGAAATAGGTTATGTTTTCAAGCTGCTTTATCATGAGAATCAGAATATCAAAGTACTGGACTCTCCTTATCAAAAGAGCAGGGGAAATGTTGGATGCAGCTTCATTGATATAACTTCCCTGTGCTTTAAAGCTCTCAGAGGCCGAGAGCCTTAGTGGAAACTGGACCCGAGATCAGAGTAAACAGTCTCATCACTGAACATCTATTAGTGCCTATATGTGCAATATGGCGATGACTTGCAAATAGGAGACAAGTTTCATGAGGCATGCCTGTTGTTCTGAGGATTTAATAACCATTATTCTGACATCTAGAAAAAGCTATCTGGTGCCATATTGCTTGACTCATTCCCTGTGGCTCACGCAGTAAATCATTCCTTAGAAACTTATTAGTGGGAGAGAACAACTTCGATGTGACTGGAAAGTTAAACCGTCTCATGCCTCTCAGGCTTTATTTCATTGTGTGAGCTCTGAACATCTCAACGGGTTCTTGAACTCAGGAGCAGGATGGTAACGGCTCACTCATACCATTAAAAAAAGATCAGCTTTTAACATATCCATTCATCTCTCAGTCTCTCTCTCTCTCTCTCTCCCTCTGTCTGGGCAGGTAAAGAATAATCCTCATATCCAGCCCATTAGTCACAGAGGATTAGGCCCCTTGCAGAGAGGAGAGGAGATGGGAGGTGAGCGTAGGAATAGAGACAGATTAAATGCCTATGGTATTATTATAAAGTAATGCTCTGGGGCCCCAAGACAAAGTGTCCTCCCCGAAACCATATAGATACAATGAAAAATGATAATAAGAGAAAATGTTTCCAAGACAACGCAGAAGAGTGGCTCGCTGCTGACGTAATGGAAATCACATGTACGTATGTGCAAATTCAGTTTGAGCTGTGCATTAGCATTGATGGAAACACATGAATTTGCTCTGGGTTTCATATGTGTGTGTGTGTGTGTGTGTGTAAGCAAACATAAAATCCACCCTAATGTTGTACAATATCAGAGTCCCTGATGAATTGCAGGGCCAGGCCAACTTTATTATCGGTGTGGATAGAGATCTCTCCATCTCCAACCCTTCCAGAAGCTCATTTGAAAGTCAAGACTCATTTATCAGCCTTTGATCTAATTAAATATCCTGGAGCTGGGATGAAAGCTGGGACCAGCCATTATCTGACTCCATTATCCACAGGCTCAGCATAAAAAATCACCCCCCAACCTTCACAACTTCAAGCAAACTTTCTGCTTGTTCTGCTCCTACAGCAGCTGTTAAGAAATGTGATCTTGTTTTCACCTCACATTTCATTCCTCGCTCCTTGTCCTTTCTCCCTGTTTCTTACCACCATTTCTTTCTCTCTCCCACTTTTCACTCTCACATCCTCTCTCTCTCTCTCTCTGTGGTTTTCAAAACATACTTGTTGATTTGGTGGGGCTCCTTAAATTCTACTTTCACAGGTCAACCTCATGCCTGTGACATTCCCTACTCTCCTCCAACGTTTGATTTTGACAGAGGGCTGTAAATCCTCACTTCTGATTGGCTACTCCTCCTAACTCTCCCTGACCCCTGTGTGTGATCGGGTCAGCGATGCTCCTCTCCTCAAACAGAAACCGATCTCTCTAAAAAAAAAACACACACCTCTCCCTTCTTCTCCCTCCTTCAAGGAACATTGCTGGCCAACATGGAGATTTATGATTGGCTGGATGGAAGCAGATCAAGTGAGGGTCACAGCAAGCCTGAAACCGGATAATGAATTATGGTCTCCTGTCCAAAAGCGCCTGTTTTTTATAATCTCTTTGTGGGAGACGTCAACAGAGAAGGCGCCTCGTGTTTGACGGTGATGTATGATGAATGTTCTTCAAGTTGATTCATAGTTTGATATAAACAGCCTGACAAAAAAATGTATCAATGCGGACCGAGGTTAAAACCCCCCCTGTCCAAAAAGCTTGTTTCGTCCCACTAAGGATGAACAATGGAACAGAAAGACACGTACTCTCTCTGCTGGTACTTTCAGGTATTGCAGTGTAGCTCATGACCAAAATATGGGGCTCTTCAGAGGTGAGGCAATAAACATCAGGAAGACACAGTGCCACAGACATAATACTGATCATTAATGTAAAAAGATCACCCCCCCCTCAAAAAAAAAATTACTGTTTGTGAAATATCCCTGACTCGTTCCACCAAATGACCCGTCTGCAAGCATTCATTATTATTACCATTCATAATTAAAGAGCCGGTGGCAATCCCTTATATGTGTAGCGCCTCTTGTGTTGAGTGCACGTATACGGTCATTACAGTGTGCGTAGCCTATTCGGTAATCATTGAACACATAAGAAGAATCATTTCCAGAAGGCCTGCGGGGCAGCGGGGAACATTACCGCTGGGAAAATGAGGTGGCAGCAATTTCCTAACATGAGAAATGATAAGGGGACCAATTAGAATGGAGAGACTCGTGGCAGTCCCTCGGTGGTGAAAGAATAGCATCACAGGAAATGTGCTGGAGTGGTGTTCTGTAATGACTCGTGTTTATTGTTCAAGCCACGAGCTCTCGTTTGTGCTGCTGTCACAAACAGGTTGCATGAGGTAATGGGGCCTTGCCTTGTACAGTACAGTTAATGATACCACCGCCTTGTAATCACATACGCCGTGACTGCATTGGGTTGACGCTGTTCTGTGCTCTCAATAATGGAAATGAACAAAACAAAATTGGTCAAGAAGGGTAGACTGCCCGCTGTGCTTAAAACAATTTGTCACTTTGCTACGCGAACACCTCTAGAAGAGTTTATGAACAGTCAGCTGCCAATATTGGCTGCTACAGGAACCCTTATTCACCATCAGCCACTTTTGTTTTGACCAGCCCACTGCAGGTCCTCCATTGAGAGACCGACAGAAGCTCGGCAGCGTGGCAGGCAGCCATTCACCCATGTTGGGCGTGGTTGTTGAAAGAAGGTGCCTCCCACTTTACCTGACTGACCACAAGGAGCGTCTGAGTGTGGGTGACCTGAAACCCAGAGGATCATGGAGGATCGTTTGCAGGACAAGGCCACCGGCGGCCTACATGGACGGTGTAGAGGATGGTGCCTCCCCCACCCAGTTCTTGTAACCCCCAAACTCCTCTTCTCTCTCTCCCCTCTCATTACAGGCAAGGCAGCAGCTTGACTCCCCCCTGCCAGTCGACTATCCCAGTCTGGGTAGAATTTGAGTTTGTTTTTGTTCTCCTTATCCCTCCCGGCAATAATTAATAAAAGACTTTTCTGTTGAGTGGCTGCCAGGCGCCGCACAATACAAACACAGCAAGGTAGATCCCAGTAATATTCTCTGTCCACAGTCATACTACCATGCAAATATTGAATGAATGAATCATTTAATCACATAATTACAGCAAATTATGGAACTCAGTATGGCAGCAAACTTAATTCCTCAGTTGACAAAATGCTGTTAATTTTACAGCCTAGATCTTCTACCCTTTAGAGAGATATTGAGTGATGAACTTAATTTGTTTTCCCCAAATATTCCTTTACAAACACACCGACAATGCTGTACAATGCTTCATATACTGTATGATTTGATTTGATTTTTATTATAGTGTCATGCATCAATTCTGGTGCCCAGTCGACATGGGTTTATAAGACACTGTTACAGGAAACATAACAGAGAAAAAAGTTCTTATATCACAAAAATGTCAATAATACAGAGGGAATACAGATATTGTGTGTGTGTGTGTGTGTCTCTCTCTCTCTCTCTCTCTCTCTCTCTCTTGCAGAGTTGTGGGCATGTCGTTGGGAGCTCCCCATGCAGCTGATTCCCCTCAGCTGTTTTTCCATCACATCATTTTCTCTGCATCCATCCTGCTCTGAGTTTGATTTAGTTGCTGGTTCATCTTCATATGTTCTACCGCTGCAACTCTTACTAGTGCTCTCGTATCTAGTCCTAGTTCAGTCTTAGTTCCTGTTTACCTGTATTGTACCTGTTGTCTTTACTCGCCAGTTAAGAATTGTTATCTTCAATTCCTGCCTCCAGTCTCCTGTCTGCTCTTGGGCCCGCTAGTATACCTAACCATTACAATATGTCATGTAGTAGACATCCAAACAGATGAACTTGACAAAAAGAAGCACTAATTAACTTAAGCTCATAGTAATAGGACACTTTTCCTCCCGTTCCATGTTTCAAATAAGAAATGAGCACACTCAAATATCTTAGATCTGAACATAAATTGCAGCCTGCCTTCATCATTCAACCAAAACTGATTTCACTGATTAGAACGCACCTCTGGTCATCATACAAACATAAAAACATACAACATAAAATGCAATTGATTCTCGACCTCATCCAGGTTGCATAGTGTGAATTTCCTCTACTCTTCTTCAGCTCTTTTAAAATGAGCTGTTTCAAGTACCAGATTGTAGCTGGGCACAAACCTCTGGCCCCTAGTCAGACCAAGGGTAACAGGAAGCTCAGGATGGTACTTCTAAGTTTGGGTTTGCACCATACATCCTCTGACCATTTCTCCTTGTAGATCAGGAAGCTTTAAATCTTATCAATACTGCATGCCAATCTATTTCTATTGAAGACCAGCTTCCCTACAGACAGCTTGTATCTCACTAAACCATGTGTAATTATTTGATATTTTTGGTGAAGTCTGTCATCTGGCATGTTGCAAAGATGCCCCCTGTCACCCTTGTGTCTGACCTCACAAGGTTCCCATGTGGTGACATGAGCACCACATGGGAACCTTGTGCAATATGGACATGTAGTACTGCATGAATATAGATTGTGCACTGATGCAGACAAATAATATGCCTAGTGCAATGGGGTAGAGCGTGGCACAGGTCAGCATTTTGCCAGACTGGATAGACAGGTTTCACTGGTGTTCCCTGAGACAGGTTGAGGTTGTGTATCTGCATCGTCCTTCATCCATCCTCATCTTCAGTCCTTTGTCACCAGTATTTGCATATTAACAGAAGAACGTAATCTTTTAATTAAGGAGGAAAAGACTTGATCCGGATCAATCAGGAAGCCTATTGATTGCTTCAGTATTCCGATTGGCTTGAGCACAAAGCTTGTTTGAGGCTCCCTTTGTCATCATATTAACAGATCATCACACCAACACATCGTATACGTGCAAATGCTACTGAATTCATGGAGGCGTGATAACACAGACAGACGTGTGTGTGCATACTCATGAAGACATGCACACACACTCGCTCGCTCACTCAGTGACTCACTCACTCACCGAATCACTCACTCACCGAATCACTCTGCCACAAACACAGTCGCTCACATCGTGTTGTGTTGCTAGCGACTACGCTTTACAGTTGCATTATTCCATTGATCGTTTTACAAGAGAATCATAGCGGGCAGTAAAAAAACGCCGTTCTACAGAGGGCTGCACTGTCTCGGTTTATATTGATGGAGGCAATTATCATGAAGATAAATTGTGAAATTAGCACCTTAATGGGTTATTATCACACAAGAAAGTACATGAGCCCCAAAAGGCGCTCCAGCTACCAGTGGCTTCATGAGAACACTCCCAAACGCAGAAGGGGGATAGGCACATACATAACGCTTGACGGCTGATGAATGGGCTGAAAATGAATTATAGATGAAGGGTTAATGAAGGAGCACAATGTTTTTACTCAAAATCAGTAGATTAAATAGATGAGACACCAAGCTATGAGCACTCTGGTGAAGGCTATACTTCAATGTGTGAAACTTTCATTTTAATAATATTTAATATTACAATATTTTTCCCAAAATTTGAGATGTAATGCATTTTTGAGAGCATAAAATGACTAAATGCAGATGCCCGTGTTCCACATTGCCTAATGATGCGTTATCAATATGTCAATAAGTCATTAAGTCAATGTCTGGACCATTTCCGTTGTCTTTGTTGTGATTTTACCAATGGCCACTAGGTGGCACTCTGATACCACGGTAAAGCAGTCCAACGCTGCCCAGATGTTATTCAAATGCAAAGGTTAGCATCTCCCTGAGCGCTCACTCTTTGCTATCCAAAAGGTCATCATTGGCAAGCCGAGGATCGTCTGCTGTAACATTTATTTCTCTGAATCACAATCATCATCTGCAACAGAGCATGGGGTTGATCACTATCATAGTCAGGATGATGCTCTAATTTTCAGACCCTCACAAAGTTCTCGTATCCAACTTGGAGGTGAATACAGGGAAGAGAGGGCCAGACTCACGCTCACAATGTCATCTCACTCTTCTACAAGTTTCCCGGCAGCGTGCAAAACAGTTTTCAGTACTACAGTCCTTGGTTTCAAATTCACATTCGCAATTTTTCACTTCTCTTGTGCCTGAAAGTGTCTCAAGTGTCACACTGATGTTAAATTGTGGCAGATTTATCAGTTTATGAAGGAATGAATCAAACATCACTGGGACAGGGACCACCAATCTATATTTCTATTAGGCTCCACAGACACAACAGATTGGATTGCCAAGCATGTTTGTGAATATTTTACTGTAATGCAGCTCCTCCATCTTCATTGACCTACAGAGTCGATGATAAAGATGCCCCTGTGGAGCCAACACACACCAGCGCACACACACACACCATCCCTGTCTCTCTTTACCATTTGCAGTGCATGTCCTGAATCGATCTGTACAAGCTGAATAGATCTGTACAGGCCTTTGCCACAAGAGCCACTCAAAGACTTCTCATTCTCGCTGAGGCAGAGGACTGGTGATATTGATCCATCTGCAGCTGCCCAAGGAGAATGACTGCCAGCGAAGATGGAATCTACTTGTTCACATCTGGTCCCTTTGCTGCAGAGGCCCCGAGCATGGCGCAGGCTATTGGCAGGTCACACAGCAACTATGAGCTTGCAGGCCCAGATGACACTGTTGGATATTGACCGAGCCCTGTACTCCGAGGTGTAGTAGTAGAGATTAAACGTGGCGCCAGTGCCACCAGAGGCAAAGTTTCAGCCCTGTGTGGTCAAGAGATAAGTGCTAGGAGGTTGCACAATACTGGCGGGACAACCGAGGCTAACTGGAGTAGTTCAACTGTAAGCAGGGCATTACTGGTAACGGATGTCAGATAATGGCAGCAGGTCCTTTGGGTCAATTATCAGTAATAAACATGGTTTGCTTTAGTTCATAGATGATCAAAACATGGATTAAGGACTCATACAGGGTAAAGAAAAGAGTCAGGGAGAAAGTGTCGGCCCATATTAACTGCAGTATATCCCACTGACAGAGAGAGAGAGACAGACAGATAGACAGACAGAAAGAGACAGAGACGTGCATAAAGTTGCCTTTCGCTGTTGCTCAAAGCTTTGTAGAGCATTAAAGCGGTGCTGAGGCATCAGCCACTAGAGGGCAATCAGGCTTGGCAGAGATATCCGTCACTGCAGCCACAAAGTCAGCATGGCATTAGTGGAATCAACGAGGTGTGTTTGTGTATATGGGTGTCGGTGTGACTCGCTATGTGATGCATAGCACCAACATGTCCCTCTAATAGGAGGGAGCATGTTATGCTATACGAGAGATAAAAAGTTTATCCCTGAAACTATTAAGAGTTGTGCATGAGAACCAAACACCCATTCTTCCCCATCACCTATTGCATGTGCAACCCAATCCATTAGATTGAAAAGTGTGTTGATGTCAGTAGAAAGATGCAAAAAGCAGCAATAGCAAGAATTACATAGAAACAAGACTTGGTGAAATGATATATCAAATGGTATAGCGTGCTGCAAGCAAAGCTCCCATGATTCATTTTACAGTACTTTGTGAAGTATTGTTGTTTAGGTGCTCTCACCCTCTCCAGCTCAGCACTTAGGCCATGACAAATGCAAGTGTCATCTGTGACTAGGAACCACGGGAGGGAAAGGCCAGTCAGTTAATACCAGTGGAGGGTGGAAGTCAGCCACACTAGTTGTGATGAATAGATACCGTATCTCCTTTGAGATAAATAATTTTGTGCAAGTTGCTGTCTGTGAGGAGACTGTGGCTGTGCATTTGTCCTGCTTTTGCACCGGTCAGCACATCTCCTCAAGGAAGTTTCAACCTGTTGGCTTGTCCTTGTCTCAGATCAGTTACTCTGACAGGTAATTGTCCTTTTCTCTTGAGAAAATAAAAGCAATGCTATAAATGATAAGATTTGTAAGGCGAAATACTGCAGATGCAAAGAAATAAGGGGAGCGAGCATTCTCCATTAGAGCCCCTGCACTGCAGAACAACCTGCATAAGAAGCTTAAGATAGCATTTAAAACCCATTTATATACAATTATTTAATTACTGTAATAACAATAATAAGTCAGTTGACCAATTGACTATTATTGACAAATTGACTTTTTATGCTGTGTAAACTACTTTATAAACTCTATTTTTGATATTGATAATTGTATATGGTGTATATGCATGTATATATTAGTCAATGCATTATCTTTGCAGGCCATGACAGGTGACGCCCTCACTGTGGCCACTCCCACTGAACCGCTATAACACAGTGGTGATTGCAATCCTGGCGACCAATCGATGGCCATCAAAGTTCGGTGTACGTGACAGCCCTTCCCTCAGATTACCCACTCTTACCAAGATAACAACAACAACAGGAGCAGAAAATCCATCAGCGTGCATTGTGGTGAAATTCATCATGGCAATCAATAGCAACCAGCATGGCCATTGGCACTGATGCAGTGAAGGCATCAGGAGTGCTTTGCCTTGTCTGTGATCTATCTATATTTAGGCAGGAGCTAGGCTTGGGATCAATATGCTACAGGCAGCTCATATTTCACTGGTGGCCCAGCAGGGATAAGAGGGCAAGGGGGGGGAATGGGAAAGGGAAGATGGGATGATGACATGGCCTTGGAAGGCTCTCGGGGGCCAAAGAGCAGCTACAGTAGCGCAGCGCCGGCAAACCAAAGGTGAGAAGAGGATGAAAGAAGTTCAGGTGTGACGTAAGAGTCGATGGCTGACGCGCTACACGGACGGCAGCCCAACGGTTTCACAGCCCGACAGCTTGTCGATTCAGTGAATTTATAATGAATGTTCTTTTATTCTCTTCTTTCTCTCTAACCTTTCTCTTCCCCTTTACTCCCTTTATCTCTCACCTCTCTCCCTCCTTTCCCCTGTCACACCTCTCTCCTCTCTTCTTTCCCGACGTCACTTTCCCACCCCCCTCCTCTCCTCCCTCGCCTCCTGTCACAGACTCATGTAGCCTATCATCCTGTGAATAAAAACAAAGAGTTGTATGAAAGGCGCGTGGTCGTATTTCTCCCTAGCCCTGCTGTTGCGGTGTCCTAATGATGCAAATGTTAGGCCGGCTAATGAGCAGAAGTCCGGAGGAAGTTTACCGCACATCTCCACCACCCTGTCTCATGAATAATACCACTGTGTGTCAGCGGCAGAGTCAAGATGTGTGCGTTCCTCTCCGCTCACAAGTAATGACCATTACAGATGGTGCTTTCTCAAATTGCCCACGATAAACAGAAAAAAGAAAAAAAGACAATTGTTATTGGTCCACAACTGTGTTCAACTGGGTCTGCAAACCTGAAGTAATTTCAAAAAAACAAGGAATTCCAATGCATGCAATCTGCTCTGTCTGGGGGAAAAAAACACGGGACACGCAAAGGCACGCACATGTAACCGGGGAGGAAAAGTGTCTGAAAACTTTGCAACTCTGAACACCTTCTCACCTGGGCAAGTCACACAACTTTTTGACTCAAAGTTCACGCTGGCTGTCACTCGACACACGTGCCTCCAAAGCGCAGGCGAACAGACGTCGGCTTTGTATTATTACAATACACCTTATTGCTGCTTGCATTTCTCTCCCTCCCCTCCTCGTGGCTTAATCCTCCGTGCTTTGCCCTTCAGTTTTTCAAAGACAGCCTGCGGGGTAGAATTGCCCTTCGGTGACTTGAGGCTGACAGTGAATAAGTTCCCCTCTCGTCTCCTCCCTTTTATCTCTGAGATCATACTCTGAGCGGGTCAAGATCAATGGTGCTCCCTGCAAATCTGCCCAGACTCTGGGTGCTTCTCGTTGACCTCACACAAACAGGAGTAACTGAACACTCTCCTGCTCTCATCCAGCCAACATTTGCTTTCACTTTTATGGATAAATTCACTCACTTCCTCCAGTAGTTTCATCAAAAAGTCATGGACCGTGTTGGTACAGACTAGTTTCAGGCCTGCTTGCTTTTTTCTTAGCCTCAGACAATAAGCTGCATACGTGTGGGTCATCAGGTTAAAGTCATTCATCAACACACACACTGCTGCTATGCCTGGTTTCTCCTGCAAAA
>CABFOQ010026527.1:0-13074 GCA_900660455.1 Gephyroberyx darwinii | reverse complement strand
CTCTCTCTCTCTCTCTCTCTCTCTCTCTCTCGCGCTCTCTATCTCTCTCTCTCTCTCTCTCTCTCTCTCTCTCTCTCTCTCTCTCTCTCCCCCTTCTCTCTCTCTCTCTCTCTCTCTCTCTCTCTCTCTCTCTCTCTCTATGTCCTCCAGAACTCCATCAGACACAACCTGTCGCTGCACAGCCGGTTTGTTCGCGTGCAGAACGAGGGAACGGGGAAAAGCTCCTGGTGGATGCTGAACCCCGAAGGGGGGAAGAGCGGCAAGTCCCCGCGGCGCAGGGCTGCCTCGATGGACAACAACAGCAAGTTCACAAAGAGCAGAGGAAGAGCCACAAAGAAAAAGGTAAAGACATGAGGAAATTACTAGGTTCTCTGGATGGTTCCCCGCCCTGGATCCACATGCCTCACATCAAACCTTGCCACCGCCTTCTCTTCTGTGTCTTCCCTGCTGTCTCTACTTTCAAACTATCTAAGTAAACAAATAAATACCAATGTTTTTATTTTTCTTCTTTAAGGAAATAGATTTTATTGGTGTTTTTTTGTCAATGTTTTCATACATTATGATCAGTCATTGTCTGTTCTCCAGTCAAATGTTTCAATTTTATTCACTGTGTACAGCCAAAAGCATTTGGTAGATTTCTCTGGCACACATCTCTGTTGGTACACTAACTCTGTCTCTCCGACTCTCCACTTTGGCCCCACAGCTGTCCCTCCAGGGTGGCCCTGATGGAGGGGCAGACAGCCCAGGCTCCTACTCCAAATGGCCTGGCAGCCCCAACTCCCACAGCAACGACGACTTTGATGCCTGGAACAGTTTCAGGCCACGCACCAGCTCCAATGCCAGCACCCTGAGCGGCCGCCTCTCACCTTTCATGCCTGAAGACGACCTTGGGGATGGGGACGTACATATGGTCTACCCAGGAGCCCCTGGGGCCAAGATGACAGCCACACTGCCCAGCCTAACTGAGATGACCAGCTCTTTGGGACACAGCTCTGAAAACGTCATGGAGAACCTCCTGGACAACCTCAATTTGCTCTCACCCAACAACTCCCAGGTTGGAGGAGGGGCCAATACCCCAGGGTCCTCCCAGTCCTCCCCCTCCCCTATGATGCAGGCCAGCCCTGGGTACCCTTCTTACAGCTCCCCCAGCATGGGGTCCCAGCCTCAGCAGGACTACCGCAAGTGTGTGTATGGCCAGCCAGGAATGAACACCCTGTCATCCATGCCCCTGCAGACACTGCCGGAGACCAAGCCGAGCTTTGGGCCCTCTATGGGCCAGTACAGCTGTCCCGCGGGGCTCCTGAAGGAACTGCTGACGTCAGACACAGACCAGCACGGAGACCTCATGCCCTCGGTGGACACGGTGGTGTCTCAGCCCAGCGGAGGCTGCATGCTGCCTCCGTACAGTAGTGCCCAGCACGGAGCCAAACTCATGGGAGCAGGGAACGGTCACCCACACGGTCTCTCTCACACTCACCCCCACAATGTACACAACCAAGCCCCTCCAACGCCAGTGGCTATGAACGGCCGCTTGCTCATGTCCCTGAGCCACGGTGGGGGCACCACCCGTTTGCCTACAGCCAAAAGCCCCATGCAGATGCCTTATGGCCTCTCTACCCACCTCAGTGGAGGCATGCCTGGTGGCTTCTGCCCTCTCAACACCAACGGTTACGGTCGACCAGGCCTGCCCCAACAACAACACCCAGAGAAGCTGCCCAGTGACCTGGATGACATGTCCATTGAGAGGTTTGAGTGTGACATGGAGTCAATCCTCCACGACACTCTGATGGATGGGGACTCTCTGGACTTTAACTTTGAGCCTATGGTGACCCAGCAAGGCTTCCCCCATGGGGTGAAGACCACCACACACAGCTGGGTGTCAGGGTAGAGACTGTATTCCACTTGACAGCTAACAAGCTCCTTTCAATTGACTTAATGTTGTTGCTGTTTGTTAAAGGACACAATTAAGAGTTCATTTCAGATGAGAAACATATCCTAGGATTCTGCACCATCAACATTTCAGTTTCAAAAATACTACTTCTCATTTAGTTCAACAGAATGAGAGTGGTTATGATCTGCTAAAGACACGTCTCCCTTAGGGCCCCTGAACTGAGTAAGATGAATCAGAATATCAAATATGTATAAACTAAGTGCCAAACGCTTTGCCTTAACTTCAGAGCCAAACTGAAACACACCTCTCTAGTTTACTCACTAAGGTTACAGATACTATATATTGGTTGTGTTTGGTATTTTTGCGTGTGATACTGCCAGCTACATCCCAGCAACAGCAGCACAATCCGCACAACTGCACAAACCTATATCATGCTGTTTACTCTTCATTGTGTTTCCACAATTGTATGTACAGTGTAGTGATAATTGATTACCACTACAAAATAATTATGAAGGTAATGTGGCATTTATGCCTAGGTGCGTTTGGGAGCGGGGGTGTTCATTGACATGATGATAAGTGACAAACTTCTCAAGGGATTCTTGGATGATGTTACATAATAACTCACTTTGTTATTGCCTGAATCAATGTACATATGTCATCATACAATTTGTAAAATGTGGTCTCATAGTGTATTTTCTAAGACTGTACATAGTGTTTACAGAACGAAAACAAAAATCAAGGCAGCAGAAATGAGTTCATACAGAAAACTGGACCAGGACCAGGACAGATCTGGTGGAGTGGATAGCTCTGTGTTAGAGAATCTTTCTGAATAAGGCTGTAAAATGTTAATACATTTTCTTATTACTTGTACATACATTTAGAATGTATATTAAAATGATATAGTAGATGTTTACTAGATTTAGTATATATTTGAGACCTAAATTATTTGTGGTTAATATAGATTTATGCTGGTTTATAACCTGCACACAGACATCCGAATTGTTCTTTGAGTCCTTTGTCACTCTGAACCTTAATACCACAGGGGCCTATTTATTGTGCCTAACAAAGTAGTTGACGACTGCAGGCTTGAAGGTTTTTATATTGTAAATGTCCATGGTCCAGAAGATACTTAAATCCAGCAGTCTTGAAGAAAAGTACAGGGAATTCTTTTTTTTCAGTGGCCTGCTTTCACTATTTAGAAGAGGAAAAGATGCATGAGTGACCATAGTGTGTTTTTCTTGGGTTTTCCTGAACAGTTTGCGGCACTCTGAATGTTATGAGTCCAGGTTAGTGCAGGCCAGTGGATGAAAGATGTTCTCAGTGCTACTGTTGTTTCACCCTATGGCTGAGTCCAAGACCAGCAAGTGATTGTCATTAAAGACACTGTGAGTAACCAACTTGTTCCCTGTTTAGTTTCAGAATTTGTTTCATTTGCTTCTTTGTCTCAAAGCATTAGTGCGCCTTTGAGGTATGATTCCCGGTCGGAAAAGCCCTTTGATACTGTCAATGTGATTGGCTTTACCGCTTTTAAGAGGCTCCACTTTCACTGTGCCCCTCCTACCTCTGCCTATCTTTATCTCTGTACATGGTTTTGTGGTTGCCGAGACATGACATTTGAAAATTGGATACATCAGTAACACGTGACTCGCGTCAATCATCTTTTGTTATGCTAGATCCGATTTTAATCATCTTTACAGTTGCCCCATACCTGAGAAGCGCCACTAAGTGTTAAGTATCTTATATAGCTTGTACATTTGCCTTTTCTGAGTTGCTTCTCCCAATTATTGCTGTACTAACAATTTACTTGTCAGAGTCTGTCAGTGACTAATTATGCAGAGTCACAAATACTGTACATCATTTTGGCGATCTTTGTGAAGATCCTGGTTGGTAAACTTGACTGCTTCTCATGAAGTTGACTGGTTGAGTGGGTGAAAGACTGGGTGGCTTGCAGATAAAGAACTGAAATTGAAAACTGCCTATCAAATATTAATGTTTATTGTATGATTTAGCCAGAAACCACATAGATCAGTGGGTGTCTGATCATGTGCCGTCAAGGGCCAGGGGTATACAGATTTTCATTCCAACCAAATACTACACCACTATTAGCAAGCCTTCAATCAGAGAGGGGAAGCAAATTAGTGATATTAGCTGCTGTAGTGTTTGGTTGGAATGAAAACCTCCATACCTTGGCCCTCAGCGGCACATGATTGGAGTCTACTGGCATAGATCTTAAGAATGCCAGAGCGATGGTGGTGATTTGAGAAAAGGAAACTGAAATTACATTTCAAAAGGCTCTGCATAGAAGCCGTTAAAGAAGCTGCTGTTTGGCTTTGGTGCCAGGTGTTGCCTTTATCTACCCAAACATGCCATAGTGTACTATAGCCAAGTTTGCCTTTGAAGTCAAACTGATATATTTAGCATTTTTATTATGTGATATGTTCAGAACTATATATTTGTGCCGGTCACTCAAGTCAGGATAAACTGTAATGAATCCATGTAGTCAGTGTCACAGGGTTCACTCTAAACATAGAAAAATAAAAGAGCTGTACTAAGTAAATTATATCTCTGCATTTTTAAATGATTGAATCTATGCATTGTACTCCTTAATTTTATGTTGCTATTGTTATATTTTCATTTTATTTGAACTTATGACAGAGATATTTTATTGTATCATAGCGCTGTGAGATATTATGGTGTTGATGTTGTCAAAATTGTATGTTCCAGATAGTTATATGGGGAAAAAATGAAGTTTATTTAGAAAATAGATGATGCAGTGATTGATATGCTAAGCTTTTGTAAACTGACAATGTTGTATTTCTTGTATTTAGCTACAGTTTTTAGAAAAAACAGCATAAAAACACAAACTATTAAAAAAAAAAAAAAAGTAAAGATATATTACATTTTTAAAATAATTAAAAAAAAAACAATATTTAGTCTGTCGGATAAGCCCTGCTCAGATGGCGGATTCTGGACCAATTTTTGTAATTTTATGAGTAGAAAGATATTGCACTTTTACTTACATTTTATAACAAAGTGCTCCTCAACAGGGGGAAGAGTACCCATTACATATTTTAAAACAAACTCTGTTACATTTAACTTATGTACAGGAATAAATTGGAATTGTGTTGTGTGATTTGCAATCAATAAGAATATGTAACTTGTTCAACATTAATGTATTAAGACTTAAATAAATGTACTTCTGTGTCAGAAATGTGTCTTTTTTATTATCAATACATTACAACTATTACAGTGCACATTTGAGTTTTAGTTATAGTACAAATATTTCAACACCAAAGAACCACAATTATTTTCAGAGTGCAAGTTAGCAAACTGCCAAAGTTGAATGGCAAAGAAAGGAACTCAAAATATAAATGAAAAATACAAATGCACTGACTTCTTTTTTTCATTCATTCATGTCCATGGCATCGTGATCTTGGGAGGCTAGCAGGCTAGCTAACTAGCTTACCTAGATAGCCTTAGGCTAATATGGCTAGTTTAAACGTGGAAGGTCAGTAGGCTAGCTAACTACAGTTTGTTTTCCAAGACTATTCCATTATATATAGCACAATTTCCACAACCAATATTTGCCCGAGTCTGTGTTGTAAATGTCATGGTTGTTTTTTACGTTGATCTGAATGGCCCATGTCTTATTTCTGGCTACAACTACTAGGTTTTTATTCCTCAAAGGTAAATGGATCAATAAGCAGCCGAGCTTGAAATATTTCACTGGTTGGAAAAAAAGATTAGCAATATGCATATATTCCTTAACTTTTCCAGGCCTGTAAAACAATTTTTTAATTCCACTTTTCCAAGTGCTCCATGACCATAGCAACCCTGTAACTATCTTACCTAGATAGCTAGAGGCTAATATGTCTAGTATGAACTTGGAAAGGCATCATGGCTAGCTAACTATCTTACCTAGATAGCTAGAGGCTAATATGTCTAGTATAAACTTGGAAGGGCATCATGGCTAGCTAACTAGCTTACCTAGATTGCTATAGGCTAGTGTGGTTAGTTTAAACTTGGAAAGTCAGCTAGGCTAACTAGCTAATTTAGGCTAATTTAGTATGGCTACACTGCATTTTTTCAGTTAGCATCAATAGTGCCAGGCTTCATAATATTAGCTAGCTCCTTTCTTATCCCTTGCCTTTCTCACTGGGCTTCAGTCTAATGTGTTTTAGCCAGAAAAACTGGTTCTTTGGCTCCGCTCAGTGAAGGTTAACTTCACCAGTGAGATAATTTCTGCCTATCCAGAGCAGATTTGCCTCTGAGAAATATTTGTATAACTAACAAATATTTGTACAACTCTAAACTGTGTTTCCAGTACTGTGCTAATACTTACATTAATACTTACACAGGACAATGTGTTGACTTAACATGATGATGAGAAGTTTGTCTGGCCAAGGATAGGCGGTTGTCTTCTCTAAGGCTCATCTGCCATTTAAACACTCAAGGCCATGCAGGACTAAGACCTACAATAAATGTCAAACCTGGTAAGAAATTTGAGGCAGACTATCAGTTAAGTTTAACAGGACTTGAGAAAGAATCAGAATCATGCCAGGAACTAGCTTGTTCAATTGGCAAACTGCATTAAAATTTGTGAGAGATCAGACCATAGCTTCAAAATTACTGTATCTGAAGAATATTGGGAAGTGAAATGAGTATATTGCCTGCTTCCATCCTCTGTCCAGTGTCCAAACTTAAAGCAGGAAAGGACATATCGCCACGGGAAGGTACAAGATCGGGATACAAGACATGCACAGGAATATGTTTTTAAAAAAAGATTGAAACCCCTCTACTCGTGCTGTACTCCCAGTCCTGAGCTCCCATTTCTTCCCCATAATGAGTCTTCCTGGCTTTTCCTTCAACAGGCTCACTCCCCACCACACACCCCCCTACCCATGAACCCAGTCACCCCAGACAGCAAACTGCACAGCCTCCCTGGCCCCAATGTCTTTGACTTTATTACGATAGATAAACTTGAGTTAGATGAACCATTGGGCCAGTCCCGTAAAAAGGCACTGGCTAAGAAATGTCCCTTAAGAAAGTTAACACCAGTTGCAGCCTTGATTCTTTGTTCTTGTGCTTTCCTGTGCTCTACACTCAATATCATTTTACCTATTCCATTCAGATTTTTTTCTTCCAGTTGATTCTGCAGGGCTGAATTTCATAATCTAGCAATTTCTTGTGAAAGGTATACTGGCTGCTAGGTAGCTGAAAAGAAACTTGTCAAGAAACTTGTCAAAGCCACATACATAATCCTCACGAATGTCATTCAGTTCAGCCAGCGGCATTGTGTCGAGCCCCTGGCAAAGACAGACGGTAGGGCTCGACACAGAGTTCAAGAACTGGCATACTGTACATTTCTCATTCCCCTGTCTAAGAAAAATGTGAGTATTTTCATTTCTTTACACTGCACAACAGTGTAACGCCAGAGTTTTGGTGTCAGAGCAAAGTGGGAGGAAAGAGGGAGTGGGGGGCAGAGAGGACGCTTGTGAGCACACAGCTGAGGAATGTGGGTGTGGACTCCTGCCAAAGGCATATGCAATCCTTATGTTCCCCTGGGTGCTAGGAGGCAAAATGCGGTTAGGCGGTTGAGGCCATGTCAGGACACAGACGTAGTGTGAGGACACACATTTGCTGTGGTGTTCACACTCTGCTTCATCTATGGATCCAGATTTTTTCCCCCCCTCATTTTCCAAAACACTCCAGTATTTCCTTGTGCCTCTATTTTGAGGTCATGACAATTCTTGCCTTTTGTCTTATCCAGTGGTAGCGGTAAAGGAAAAAAGATTTAACTTTGTGGTGTAAAAAAGCCTTAAAGAGCAAGCTTAACTATATCACAATTCATATCATTCACATATCTTGGACAGTTTAGTCCATATTTGTGAACACACAACTCTCTTAATACTAGAATACTGTGACCAATCCTCAAATCTGTGATGTCATCAAAAGCCACTTCCTGATCCTGCTGCATCAACAACGTACTGAGGGCTGATTTTGTCAATTCATAATGCTTGTTTGAGCTTTTACACCCCGGTGACATTTATTTCATAGCAATGCCAACAGTCCTGAATATTGGAATAGCATTTACAAACACTGTTTTTTTGGTGGATTTAAAAATCAATGTAAAATGATGTAATATTTATTGATTATAACAACAAAAAGGGGACGCGTTTTCTCCATTTTCCTTTTGAAGTTGAGGGGAATTGTAGTGCAAATCTTTGGTCGTCTAAAATGAAAAGTAGCAGCTCAATAGGCTCAATCCAAAGTCCTGTGTTGTAATGATAAAAGAGAATAACTGGTTCAAAAATGTGTTCACATTCTTCCCCCAGTCCTTTGGGATCCTATTTTATAGCTCAATAAAATTGTTAGATTAGTCTGTGATTCAGATAGAAATCTAGTTTGGATTGTACCATATGATTTGTAAGAACACATTTCAGTCGCATTCAATCAAACCAATATGAGAGAATACAAAAGATTCACATTTTCTAAGGACTTATTTTCTAAATAGTGTTTAACTTTCCCAGCATATGCAGGCCTGTGCATGTATGCTTTGGGTGTTAGATGGTGTGTGGTGGTGGTGTAGTGGGGTCTCTCCAGGGCCCCGGGGTGACATAAATAAGTCCCAGAGAGACTCTCCCAGACATAGGGCCCAAAAGGCACCAAGCGATGGGGCCTGTAACTAGTGAAGTGCCGACGTGGCTCACAGAACCCATGGGTGGTCACCAGCCTCAGCTGAGCGCTGATGTGCACATTAGCAAGGGACCCAACAGCATTTGGAAATCATCATTATTTGTCAGTTTTACTCTTTTGTTTTGTTAGTTTGTTTTATTTGTATGTGTTGTCTGTATGGCACAAATAATTGTATTTTCCTTGAAATCTTTGTGTACAGAAAAGTCCAAACTACAACATAACATAAAAATGTATGATTATTAAAGACAAATCAGAATCAAACTTATTGGCCCAGTACATTTGCACATACAAGGAATTTGACTCGGTGACATTGGTGCATTAAAAAACTAAAGTTAGACACATCTATCAAATAAAGTCGCTCAATCCGAGCGTCAGACTCTCAAATCCGAGTACAGATGAATACAGAGACACTACCTAAGATCATCTGAAACAGATACAGCCACAGGAATATTTGACTACAGTCCCAGTGATTGAAGCTACAGGCTCCAAGCAGGAGTCCAGACAAGAGGAGACTGAGAGCGTCTTATGGCTGTCAGACATCAGATGATCAGCATTTGCAGTGTAACACCCTCACTTCCACGTTGAGATAATTATTGGCCTCCGTCATATCTTCCTGCTCCACTTCGAGGCCGACAAACATGACTATGAAATCAACACAATTTGGGAGCAGGGAGGGAGGGAGAAGGAGAGAGAGAGAGAGAGAGAGAGAAAAAGAGAAACAGATGTAGCTCAACTGTTGTGTAAGTTGAGACGAGGCAGCGCTGCCCGGGGGTGTGATTTGTGTCCTGGCTTGACCTTTGCAGCAGCACTGATAAGGCACCCGACGGGCAAGACGTACACATACAACTGGTTTGTTCTCTCTCTTTCTCCTTCTCTCTTTTTATGTTTCTGACCGTCGCTATTCCCCTCCTTTATTTATGCATCGCTGGAACCGATTAGCCCGGCGGCTTTGACTTCCAGGTTAGTTACATTCCACATCAGTCTTCGCTCCCTCCAAGCCTTTGTACTGTCATCCTTTCTTGCCCGAGGAGCCCTGTTTAAACACCCCTGACATTATTTTAGTATCTATCATCATAGCGCTGGATATATGTTCCCCAGAGTTTCAGTTCTGTCATGTGATGTAAGCAATCTTGGAGATGGAATTAGACAGAGTCGAGTCTGTGTGTAAATGTTTTGTTAAAGACCAAAGTGTGCCATATCCACCGGGCCCTAACATCTCAAGTGGGGTTTAAAGGGAGGTTTCTGTTGAACTGTCAAGCCCTCCGGTGTTGGCAGGAGAGGACTGAAACGAGAAAAAAGGAAAAAAAGTATTTCAAGCATTCAAAAGAAATTCAAAAGGCTCCCTTCTGAAACTTCATAGTTTGAACTTGACAACCTGGCAATATCTTATGACCAGCTAGGTAACATGCAGTATCAATAAGAGTCTTTTTTTTTTTTTTCTCCAGCCACCACAGGCGATGGTTACTACAGTCTGCCTTTGTGTTGCTCAAAGCTGTCACTACATGCAATGGGAATCTATTTATGGATGTTCACTCAGCCTGGCAATGGCTCGCCCACAGCCATATTCCATGATTTATATGAAAAATGCCCCTCTCCACCCAGCTTGGGTTTGCGGTTAGCTGAGACTGGCACGCGACTCATGGTATTTCCTCTTAACCCTCAGAGTGATAGTAGGAGAGGCACACACTGGCACTCTCAAGAATAAACAAGGTCCTCTCAAAAGTCGTACGGGATCTAAACATTAAAGTGTCAAAGGTCTAATTACAAGTAGACAAAGAAGAAGAAGGAAAAAAGGAAAAAGATAAAGAAAAAGAAGAAAGAGCCCGAGGGAAAGAGAGAGAAATTACACCCCATTTTATTGAAGGAAA
This sequence comes from Gephyroberyx darwinii, assembly GCA_900660455.1. Classification (NCBI taxonomy): domain Eukaryota; kingdom Metazoa; phylum Chordata; class Actinopteri; order Trachichthyiformes; family Trachichthyidae; genus Gephyroberyx; species Gephyroberyx darwinii. The sequence goes on along the minus strand of CABFOQ010026527.1, from coordinate 2,619 downwards.
GGCTCATTGAGTTGCCACTCATTCATTTATATCTTACAGTACTTGTTATGTCTGACTTAATGCTGAGCTTCACACAATACCGACAAAAATGAAAGACCATCCCTCATGGTTTAGAGTGACTCATAGTAGAATAATCATTCAGTTGGCTTACTATGTTCCGGGAAAATGATAAAGGCTGAATATCGGCTTTTAAAACTATTTGTGGGAGCACTTTGCAAGTCTGAATTTCAGCTTTTAAATATGTTATTCCTATGCCCAAGGACTGTTTGGTCTGTGAACACTCAGTATTGTCTCCTGTAGCCACAAACAAGCTCTATCTCTTGCGTATCTTATACCATGAATCCATGATCTATTTCAACAGATCGCAGATGTACACACATAGAGAATGAATTTAAAAAGCTAGAACAGTATTTTCCGGGATCACGGTACATTTTCTGGACTAGCAGCACAACAATAGAGCGCATTTGGATGTAAAAGTCCCAAGAAATACTTCATGAGCCCACATAGTCTACCCTTTATTGTGGATGGAGCTGCTCCAGGCTGTATGCATGACTTCCCAATTAGAGTTGTGGTTCTCCGTTTACCGTCGGAGGAGAGTTTCTCATACTGGCGAGTAGCGAAGAGTCTTTAAACTGAGCGGTGTTTCCCTTTAAAAATCAATGAATTCAGGTTTTAATTGGTTTCATTTGACTCAAACAAGGAGCCCACGTCAGGTTTACCAGGACACAAACGACCACAGCCGAGAGGGGACACGACGTTGGTATTCATTATTGGTTGGCTTTACCTTGCCATAAGTCATGAGTTTTAAAGTGTTACTCATCAATGGCAGGGGATGGGAAAAGGTATCCTGCTGGACCAGTGGGTCATTCAAACAGTGATGAAAGTATTCATACGTGTATTAGATTCCCCTCTACTCATGCGTGTCATAAGGTGTTTTACGCTTGTTTACCCTTTACCCAGGAACATGTTGGTTACCTGAGCCCCGGCCTAATAATCTGCATCCAGCGTACATGCGGGCGAGAACCGAATATCACCAGGACATTTGAAAACAACACCGTCAACAACACTCGGTGTCACTGATAAACACATCCAAACAAAGCAGCATGTGTGTTTGGGATTGTCTGGGACTGAATTACAGGTGTAGGCAGTCGGTTTCGCTGCTGCGACCGCAGGATTTGTCCCCATCTCTACTGCAGTCAAAGACGGACTGAGAATAAGTCAACAAAAACATTATGGTCTTGTCTTTGGTTTGAAGATGGTATTTTGGCCTTTGGGATGTCCCTCAATTACTTTTTCTCTATAATGGCTTTGTGAAAAACAATGAATCTTGCCCAATAATTTTAGGAATTTAGCTTGTGCTCTTATCTGGAGAGGTTTACAAAGAACGCAGCAGTGGTTATGCCAGCGCTACAAGTGGTTAATATTAAGGAGTACAACGGTCAAAAGCTCCAGCATCCAGACGAGAAGTGGAAACCCATTGTGTCATGGTTATTTTTTGTCAGTTTCTTCACCTCTTACGAAGCTGGGCGGAGGACATAAAAGAGAAGAATTGAAAGAGAAAAAAACGATGTGACCAGTGATACACCCAGCAAAGAACAAAGGAACGGAAATGCCAAGCGAAACCCACTTTTCAACACACTGTTGTCAAATTTATAGCAAAGAATCTATAGCAATTTATAGCAAAGTTTTGTTTCCACTTTTAAGAAAGCAGAATTTTTGAGTGTTTTTTTCCCAGCTTTAATGTGGTGAACAGCTACGAACTTTCAATTTGAAGTTATCCAACTCTTATAAAAAATATGTCAATATGTTTACAATTTAGAGTCATTACTGAATCTTCTTTGGATTATATTCGATTGTCCACATATTTCACTTCGTATGACAGGCCAGCCTCTTTAGAACTATTGCCTTTATTTATTTATTTTATTTCATTGGAGTTATCCTGCTGGTATTTCCTTCTACTCTTTACTGCTGCATAAAATAGCATGAACCTACATGACCGGATCAAAATAGACACTCCCCATGTCTTGGTTGATGTTCAAAAGGGAAATACAGCTGGATTTCAATTTCAGTTCAGGAAAGCAGAATAAAATAAAATAAATAAAAAATAAACATCACAATTTGTTAAACGATTAACTATAAGCAAGACGATACAACTGAGATTAAAAAGCTGGGAAAGGCCCACTTTTTGTTTTCAGTCTAGACTTGGTAATGACCCCAAGACCCCCGGCCCCTGTGCTGCGGCTCATAGAGGATTAAATGGCCCACGATTCAAGATGGTGCATCTTGATGACATCACTGATTAGACTCTTGATTCTCTCTCTCTCTCTTATATATTTTCTTAAAATGAGCTGCACTCTCCTGTTGATAAGCGCCAATAGGCACAGCCAATGTCCTCCAAGTCCCTCCACTATTGCTCCTAATGGTGTTATGGAGTCAGCTCTCCGTGGCTGGCCAAATGTGTGTGCTGAACTACTCAGTTATTGACTTAGGGAGTTCAGGGAGGAGCTCATGTCAATAAGCTGGCCTGCCCCATGCTGGCTGCACCATATGGAGAGGTCTGGTTGTAATTCGTGGGACAGGCCGGGGCATAGTGCCAGGGAATTAGAGAGGCGGGCTGCA
>CABFOQ010026526.1:0-10741 GCA_900660455.1 Gephyroberyx darwinii | reverse complement strand
TGAAAACCATGATTTTATGACCATACAAACCTGTATCTAGTTGAGTTAAACTACCACACAATCAGCTGTGTGTGTGTGTGTGTGTGTGTGTGTGTGTGTGTGTGTGTGTGTGTGTGTGTGTGTAAAATTTTGTTATAATTTCCAGCAATGCTTCCAGCATGCTGGCCTTTCAGTCTTCCTCAGTTTGTTTTACATTTTAATGTGAAAAACTTGTATGTAACTGTGTATACAGCATCTCCATTATCACATTTGAGTATTTTGCAGTCATATGTATATTTTGTATATCATATGTATATCTTATTCGCATAGGCCAATATTATTACAAATATATTTCATATATTTTGAAGAGTTAATACACAGTAAATGTGACAATTGTAATGTTCGCCATGAAGACTTTTATTATGAAAAAGTAAACAGGAAACTCTAATGTTACTGTTGCAGGCTTGGCGTTAGTCTTCCGTTGCCGGGGCCCCTGTCCTCTTGATTTCAGTGAAAATGGCTAATCTTTTACCATCGAAAGTTTCCATTTTTTCCACTGTTTTATTCCTCTTATGTGCGAATTTTGTATGTTGTAACAACGGCAGAAGGGTAAGAGTAAAATGTAATTCATTTAACCACTACATTTGAGTGCAGTTGAACGGAAGCAGCACCTGTGACTAGCCATGCTAAATATGCTACTGATATTACTGTATAACCAGCTAACGGCTAGCTTGTCATTTTTATTCTCAGACTGGCGAGTCTCTGGACGCTGAGTTCAGTGGTTTCTCCGTGCCTCTTGAGCACTCCTTTGAAGTTGGTGAGAAAATGTTTCTATTGCTTGTTACTGTTTATGATAACGTTATCCCTCAGCTGTTATTGTTGCTAAAGCTGACAAGCTAACTACATGCTAGCTCCTAAGCAAAGCCACATTCAATCTCCACATATTCATTCTCTATATAAGAGAGAAGGGGATGTATTGGGGCTAACTAGATACTATTATTGCTAAAGCTGTAAGCTGAGTAGATTCCTTTATTGACATTTAATATGTAGCTAGCCCTTGCGTTCTGTAGATAGTTGTTTATTTGAGGTCAATTGTTGTTCCTGTGATAGGAATTAAATTACACCTAGCCTCTGATCACTTATTTCCCCATCATATTTGAAACATTTCACCACTATCTTGTGTCTATGACTGACCAAATTACTGCTCATCCTCCCTATCTCAGATGATATGGCAAGGTTTCAGGTTCGTGGAGCGCTGGTGTTGAAAGCTGGAAGGGAGCCGAGCGTCTCACTCACCCAGAACCAGCTATCAGAGGAGGACAGGACCAAACTGAAGGTGAATGATGATAATTACTTGGGGCTGACAACTACTGTAGCCTTGTCCAAAATGGACACATTTCCAAGCTTTGCAAAGTAGGTCTGAAACCCTCTTGTTTCAAATAATTGGTCTTTAAGAGTTCTTAGTAACATAGATTCACTGTGTTGCAGCAAACTCATGATCTCACAGACCTCTACCTAAGTAATAAATACTTTCACAGGCTTTCTGCGGGGCCTTAAAAAGTCTTAAGAAGTCCTAAATTCAATTACCCAAATTCAAGGCCTTAAAAGGTCTTAAATCAAGGTCTTAAAATCTTTTTTTGTTGTTGTAAAGTTTAAAATTTGACCGGTGATGTTGACTAAGTTACTTTAGTATGTTGCCTTTGATGCAAAATGTATACTGATTTACGTCACTTCAATGGTTGAAGGAACGGATTTGTTTTTTTGGCAGTAAAGCGGAACCACACTCGCAACTTTCCTGCATTGATCAGAGTTTGAAGCTTTGGAATCGCACATGCAGAGTGAAAAACACAAAACGACTGTCAAATACTGTCAAATAGTACTGTTTGGGTTTTATGCATTAATTTTTGTCACAAAATTGGTCTTAAAGCTGAGCTTGTGCAGCCCCTGAAAACCAACCCTAAACATGTTTACATGTGTCAGTATCCCTGATAATGTGGGGATATCCCATGTAGCTTATCCAGGTTCTCATAGCCAGGATAACAGCTTTTTTGGGTTGCTGTAAATGGAATGTGGCATTTATATGTGCCAACTCAAGTGGAATACCTGAATATCCTGAACATTAAGGAAATATTAGATTGTATGTAAAAGTAGCAACTGTGAGTCTACATTAGACGTTACAATATTTTTTTCATGTTGTATGGGTAAACGCAGCAGTTCATCTCAGCATAACAACAATATTCACAAGTTTGTGTTCGCCTAAACCAAGATCTGGATGTCTTTTTTCATAATTGCTTTCAGGATGGCAATAATGTAGAAAAAGCAATTTCACACATTTGACTAATAGTTTGTAGAAATTCTTAAGGCAGAGACAGGCAGTACTTAAACGTGTTTGTTTTGAACTTGAATGACCCCACAGGAAGTGGCTGCGGTGGACGGTCTGTACAGAATCAGAGTGCCTCGAGTTTTCCTGCAGGCCGACAGGCAGACGGAGCGGCAGATGGAAGGCTACCTCACAGCGTTTGTCAGAGCAGTATGTATTTCACTCATAGTAAGCTCAAGACAAAAGGACCCAGAAAAATTCAAGTTGTTGCTCAATAGACTACATGATGCAGCTGTTTTAAACAGTATATACATCGGGAGTTTCTTTTCAAAAGTGAACAAAGGCCCACCTAATAACAATTTTGTGCAATGGAACTTCTCAGTTGGACAAACCTGATTTAATTAAAATAGAGGCAATTAAAGTGCTTGGTTGAGAAAACAGTGGCATACTGACTCCGTATGTATGTGGATCTCTGTATGTTGGAGGTGTTAAATGAAGAATGCCAGCTAATGATTTTTTTTCCGGAATGGATTTACCTAGCGTTTTACAAATGAACTCATAGAGAGCACGTGTTAATTTTTTCCCCATCTATCAACTTCAGTGTTTCCCTCACTTTTATTCTTGTCAGGGTGGGAAAACCTGAAACAGCATTTCGCCTATCATTAGACACTAAAACCCTCCATCGTAATCCTAGATGATGCTAATAAGAATAAGAATAAAAACATGACAAAAAAGGTTTTCAAAGGAGGGATCAAATCCCGATCCTATAGATAGAATATATTCGATCTATACATATTTGTTTCATAGCTTATAATATTGTATGAATTCATTGTTAAAATAATTGATTAACAGAACATGCCACCCAGAAAATGTCAAGTGGCATAACCGTATCAACCTTTTAATAATGCACTTTCACTGTATTTACCACGACTGAATTCCTAAAACCATAAATCACAAATTCATTCATTCATACTTGGAGTCTCATCAAAATGTTGCTTGAGAATCGGTTCCTGTTAAGGGCTTCCCGTAGACAACCAGCGTAGTGTTGATCTAATAAATCTCAAACTTCATCATGTCCATCACCTCGAAGGTGGACGCCGCTGACTGAAAGATGCCAGATTTTTAATAAAATATATCTGCCCCAAAAATCAGCAGACCAATATATCAGTCTCACCCTTGTGTTGACCTTTACTCTCCTCTGTCCCTTTAGTGTGCCGTGGTCGAGTCCCACCTGAGTGACGTGATCACCCTGCACACTGATGTCTCGGGCTACCTCATTGGTGTCTCTATAGTGACGTTGCCCGGGGCCTGCAGGGGCATCGAGGTTGAGGACGAAGTGGATCTGGAGGTTTTCAACACCACTCTGAGCATTTTGACTCCTGTCAATGCACCCGGGTCAGTCCTCAATAATGTTTCTTCATTTTTTTATTTTCTCATATTCTCATAGTGCCTTCCACAACTCTTTAATCACACACTTGGTTGCTAGTATTTTAACATTGGTTTCATCCCTACCTGCAGATGTCTGCTGTGCATAAGTGCTATCCTCCTGTGTACACAGGTGGAGCTTTCTGGAGATTTCTTTTATTCAGTTGTGTTTGCCTTGGTAGCTGCACTGCCACATTTCCCATAGGTAGAACAAAGCTCCATACACTTTCTGCCTTGTCTTTGAGGTTGTTTGAAGACTAATTGCCATGTTTCTTCCAGACCTGAGACGGCTCTATTTCTTGAACGGATAGAACAGGAAATGGAGAGGAAAGGGAAGAATCCACAAGAGCAGAAATCCTTCTTTGCTAAATATGTAAGTTGTCGTACTGAATAATTCTGACAAGACCACCGGTCTGTGCCTTAAGATATTCTCTCTTCCTACAGTGTGATGATGATTGTAATTGCCCATATAGTGCATGGGTAATGGAAATGCCGGTGTCTTTGACATCCCACCACTAAGTGTTTTTTAATTCACTCCAATATTGGTACATTTGATGGAATTCATTTGAAATTACCTTTGAAGTCAAACAAAGCCAAGCAGTGGAAAATGCTATAGTTAATATTGTAAAATAAAGGTACAGTGTAGAAATCTCTCTCAAAAAGTGGAAATGCATGCACCATTTTGTGTTTACTGTCTCTTGGCTTCTGTGTTTGGGGTTTGCTCCACCATGTGTTTCAGTCCTTCCTGTTTTGAGTCCTTGTCACTGAGGCGGTAGAGTCAGGCCCTGCTCTATGCTACCATGCTTCTCTGTGCTGTTGCCTTATACTGATGGTCTGGATTAGAGTTCTATTGTTCACTTTAGTAACATACAAATTAATCATCTTTTTGAAACAGCGGTGACATTTTGTTCCACTGTATTAAATTATCAATATGCAACTTTTTGTATCTAGGGAGAGAAGTGTATTGTTAGTCACGCCCCAATCTAGCACCAAATTGCCTACCTGTTTAGCAGTATTCAAGCTAGGTGTAGTTTCTCAGCTCTTTCATCTCAGCATGGAAAAGCAATGCCAATGTTACGATGAGATTTTGAACAGGTCTTGTCTGCTGCACGTTTAGCTTCCCTGCTCGTTTCTTGCAGCTTTCCTCCGTTGTTGTTTTCGCTATGAATTCCCTGCGCTGTGGCCACTAGCCTCACCTTGGGTGCTCTCGTTTATGGGCTCCCAGACGGTGAATGACATACCGGCTGGGCAGACTATTCACTCCATTTAAAATGGGCCCTCCCGCTGGCAAGCACCAAGCCTGCCCGCTCTGAATCAGCGTCGAGAAGCAGACGCATCAATCATAACAATAGCCCACATGCCAGAAGACAAACAACCTGAGGGTTGGTTTGTCACCACCACAAGCATTTAGAACGCTGTGTCCTGGTTGGTTTCCTCTCCTCATGAGACCGGGAGGGTACCAGGCATCCTTAAATGCAGTGCAGCCCTTGATAGCCGCCACCCAGCTCACTGATGGCCATGCCCATATGACATACGCACAGCAAATACACGCCCCAAAACATCTCATTATTGAAAGGCCATTTTTAGGCAAACAGACCAATTTAGGCATGTAAACAGGGTCACAGACAGACACAGATAATTTATAATATATCCTATTTATTTACTATTAATGTGGGGAAAGTGGTCTCACAGTCTATCGCTTGGCTGAACTCTTTGACGATCTGTAGCTGTGTTCTGCACTGTGCTGTATCATGCTGTGTTCAGTGACATGTGTTAACTGTGCTGTGCTGCATCACGTGACGTTGTGTTGACTTGGTGCTGTGCTGTGTTCCAGTGGTATTTGATTCTGGGAGGTGCAATCTTCCTCATGGCCACCAGTTCGGCACAGCCCCCAGCAGGGGGAGACAGAGAGCAGAGCTGATTCCCACTCAAGTACTGTTCTCACTTTTGGCTTGTTCAGCAACTCACTCTGGGCTGTCTGTCTGCCTTATTCCTCTAGCATGTTGTGTGTTTAATGTCTAAGCAACGTGACTAACTGAAATCCACCCCCTAGTTTCCCCCTCCTTTCCCCTCTTTGATTTCATCCACGGTCAATGCCAACGACATTTCAGCCTGGCTACCTTTCTTCATCCAGACTTCTCCCATTTTGTTGATTTGAAATACTCTATAGAAGCCTGTAATTGACTCCTCATAGGAGTCAAACTTCCATGCCAAACTACCAAGACAGTTAACTCTTCCAGTATATGATGATCATTATATCAAAATGTCGCTGTGTAAATGTTTTTGCCATTTGACCCTGAGGTATGTCTACCTCACCGTTCAAAAGTCTCTCACCCACCTGTACGCCTTTTTTCCTCCTCTTCTGTTCAGAAAATGAGTTGGACCTAATCTGGGATGAAAGAATGAATCTGGAATTGTTGGAAAGAGGGCTCGGTGATCAGTTGATCAGACATCTGGAAAACAAAGATCTTACAGTGTTTACTTTCCTCTCCCTCTTTCTCCAGTGGATGTACATAGTGCCTCTCGTTCTCTTCCTGATGATGTCTGGCGCTCAGGACCAATCAGGGGGAGGAGCCGGTGGCGGAGCAGCCAATGGAGGCGGCCGATGATCACCATGCCGACATACTTTGTCTTTTTCTCTTGTCATTTGTTGAATATTAACTCTATTGAACCGTTTCTAATGCCTGTACATAATGCTATCTTGAGAAAATAAATTGCTCTCACACATCAGTTGTATTTGTACAGTAGACAAGATGATCTTCCCTCCGGAGTTTATGTCATGGACTGCATTTTTAATACAGATGGGAAAAGTAAATAATAAATTATTTATTACTACCTGACATTTTTTGTGTTGCTGACATTATTGTATTCATTATGGCTACCTACTGACTATTTCATTCAAACAAAGATAGTGAGTCTACATGCACAGTAATCTGATGGATAGGAAAAGCCACATTTAATTACATTACAGATGTTCTTGAAAAAAGTGTGATTACTTTTTGGATTACCCTGAAATATGAAGGGAAAAGGCATTTTGTGAGATTTTGAGCAGCATACACATTTTTAAATAATGGTTCATCACGGTTTTAGATGATAACATTTGAAATTACTGGACTAAAAGAGATAATCTGTTTAATGTGTACTGAAAAGGGATTTTTGGAGCTGGATTACAAAAAGTAATCGTACTACTGGGTGGTTTCCAGTCATTTATAACATTTTTATAACTAAACTATACTTACTTGCAAGGTCATGGAAGCCTTAAACTAATCGGTTTAGCTATGGAAAGTCATGGAAAAGTCCTGGAATTGCATTTACATCAAGTCCACTGTGGGAACCCTACTTTTCTACATTTTACTCACTCGACTACTCCTCTCCCTCTAACTTCATTCCCTTGCCATTTTTGGGAACTAACGTGACCCTCTGTGTCTTTGCCCTGTCACCCTGCCACCTATCTGTGTATTTATAATTATGAGTCCGTAGCAACATGGCTTTAGGAACAGGACGTTCCAAAAGCCCTGCGTCAACATTGCCCATCCTCCTCTTCGTGTCAGTCAGTCAGTCTGTCTGTCTGTTTTTAGTCCATGTGTCTTGCTGGGAGGAATATCCTCTTATTTTCCGAGGCTCAGCATTGGGCTTCAACACTCCCATGCCCTCTGCCCCTCCCTATCACCAGTCGGCCCTTTCTCAGAATGACCCGTCGCTGGTGCAAATACACACCATCCAGCCCTGCAGCCTCTCCTCCACCTCTTCAGCCGCCCATGCCCTCGTCTTGCCGTCTTGCTTGACAAAGTGAGGGATAAGGTGATAAGAACAGCTGAGGGAAAGAGGAGAGCTCGACCGCAGAGAGCAAGAGAACGACAAAGTCATTTGTTTGTAAAGAGATCTGCCTCTGTGTCAGGCGGGGGGCAGAGGTTGGGACAGAGAGAAGCTGCGAGGCTGACGGTCGATCCATATGTTCCCCATATATTATCACATGTTAACAGGATGCCACATGATTAAACGTGTTTTGAAGTGTAAAGCATCGACTGATGCCGTTCTGTGAACTGATCTCAACTCTTCCAAATGTAAGTGATATTTTAGTTTCGCCACAAACAACAGGGATTCACACAAGACCCATTGACAAGGGGTGTGATGAATGTCTACCTACCAGGAAACCGGGGGACGCTGACACAGACGCATGATTGTTGTGATCTTTAGGAATGTAAGCTGTTTGCTGGACGAAAACACGTGTGGCGTCCAAGCGCATAACTGACGCTTGTGACTGCAGCTGTACCATCATACAACTTTGGCCTTCTTCTGGCCTTACGTTGTTTCATCTATAGTAGCAAACCAAAGGCGTGAGTATCTTCAAAGGTGTCATATGTAACGTTTCTACACAAATGTATCAAATTAGTTGCGATACTTTTATATAATTACTGTAAACACGTGAGTTTGAGATGACTGGTAGCCTCAATCTCACACCAGTATTGGCATTGTTAGGGTTTCTCAAATTTTAGACCACATTTCCCATCAACCCCCCGTCACAAGGAGGATGTTGTTACTTGTCCTCCTCTCTGGTGTCGCTGTGTGTGTGTTTGTTTTCCCTTTGGGTGAAGAGGACAAACATGTTGGAAGTGATTTTTTTTCCATCAGCTTCAGCGCACTCTTCCTGTTTTTGTGCCGTAAAGCAATACAGCAGATTTCCCGCCAAATCTCGGTGGCACGCAATGTAAAATGCAGCGAAGAGCCTCAAAATCTTGTTTGTTTATGTTTGTGTCTCACAATTTATGTGATCAATAATGATTTATTGATGCTAAAATGCTACACGTATAGCACCTTTAACTGTTAGCTGACAAGATAGGAGAGCACACTATACAATATAATTGTATAAACATCAAAGTAAATCGTAGGTAAATACTGTAATGCAAAGAAACAATGTATGAGAAAACAAGATGGAGGAGAGGGGGAGGCAGGGGGGTGAGGAAAAGAGGAGCGATCACACACATGAAACAGGCTGCTGCTTGCATCGCTTGCTCATAAATCTCATGGCTCTCTGTCGCTAAGAGACCACTAATGTCACCATGACACCATGTGTCAGCCAGGCACCCACCCCCCCCATGACACCTTGTGATTTAGGAGTGGTTACAAGGTTTATGTTGCACTAAAGCTGCAGGGGCCCAGTTGATTTTGGCCTGTCATTTTCACACTGTAAATCTCTCTACTCCAAGCACGCGCGGGTTTATTATGAACGATGCTCAGCCATGTAACCTGCAAGGAGGTGAAATCTCCGTCCCCCCTGCAGCATTTAACTTATCTCACGCTAGACGGCTGAATTTGGCCGATGCTATTCCTCAGCGCTGCGAGGAAGCGAGCGAGAGTTATAAATAATACCCGTTTCATCGGCGCGAAAACAGCTCTCCGGCCGTTTGTTTGAGATAAACACAGGCCGAACGCACGTGGGCAAAAACGCTTGGGGGGAGAGAAAAAAAGTGAGAAGAAAGATACAGCTGGCTTGTCAATCACAAGAGAGAAGGAAAGCCCGCCCCATCCCACAGATCACGCCGCTTACACTTATTGTACCCCTCGTGTCTAAACACGCTATACATTTCACAGCAACACTGTCAAGCAAGCATGTAATGAAGTAACGTAATAGGCTGTTAGATGACTGAACTGGTTGGATAGTGCATAGTGCATAGCGACAGTGGGTCATATAACACACCCAAAGGTTATGGTACAATACTATCTAAGCCTGTCCACTGACAGCATTAGGCCACAGGTGTTGAAGTTTATTTGCATGCCACGCACTGAACATATCTGGTATTATGGGGCCGGCGCTAAGCGGGCGGTTACACTTCATTTAAAATTCCTCCTCTAATAGCTTGTGTCCCCAAACGCCTAGCGCGACGCTTTCTCGTGACAGGAAGTCATTTCCCATTATGTACCAATTAAGACGACGAAGGAAATCCTCTGGTCCTCAGAGGTTGCCATAACAGTGTGTCCACCTGCTAAGTATAAAAGGATACATGCATTAATTGATTTCTAGAAGGGGGGGCATTTCTAACTTTATCATTTGGTTCTTTCCAAAATAAAGCCTCACTTGTCCTCTGGCACTCTGTTCACAAGTGTTCAGTTCAAGGCCATAGCAAGTAATATATGTGAGTTCCTCAATTAAGTGGTTCATTTGTTTATCTCTTCCTATCCAGTTCCTATCCAACATAACCAATATACACAGAGATATACACCGATCAGTCATAACATTAAAACCACCTGCCTAATATTGTGTAGGTCCCCTTCGTGCCACCAAAACAGCTCTGACCTGTCGAGGCATGGACTCCACAAGACCTCTGAAGGTGTCCTGTGGTATCTGGCACCAAGATGTTAGCAGCAGATCCTTTAAGTCATGTAAGTTGCGAGGTGGGGCCTCCATGGATCGGACTTGTTTTTGCAGCACATCCCACAGATGCTCAATCGGATTGAGTTCTGGGGAATTTGGAGGCAAGTCAACACCTTGAACCATTCCTTCCTCAAACCATTCCTGAACAATTTCTGCAGTGTGGCAGGGCGCATTATCCTGCTGCCATCAGGGAATACGGTTGCCATGAAGGGGTGTACTTGGTCTGCAACAATGTTTAGGTAGGTGGTACGTGTCAAAGTAACATCCACATGAATGCCAGGACCCAAGGTTTCCCAGCAGAACATTGCCCAGAGCATCACACTGCCTCCGCTGGCTTGCCTTCCCATAGTGCATCCTGGTGCCATCTCTTCCCCAGGTAAACGACAGAGACGCACCCAGCTGTCCACATGATGTAAAAGAAAACGTGATTCATCAGACCAGGCCACCTTCTTCCATTGCTCCATGGTCCAGTTCTGACGCTCACGTGCCCATTGTAGGCGCTTTCGGCGGTGGACAGGGGTCAGCATGGGCACTCTGACCGGTCTGCAGTTACGCAGCCCCATATGCAGCAAGCTGCGATGAAATGTGTGTTCTGACACCTTTCTGTCATAGCCAGCATAAACTTTTTCAGCAATTTGTGCTAC
>CABFOQ010026518.1:0-17885 GCA_900660455.1 Gephyroberyx darwinii | reverse complement strand
TGTTGTGTTCATATTATGGGAATCCAAATGGTACAAAAAACGAAATGAAATGACCCCTTGCTTCATGCAATAGTAAGTCAAGAGCTACATTCAAACTCATGCATCCTGTTATGTCAGAAATGGCCCCTCTGTGATAGATTCATTCCAGTGATGTGTAATACTGTGTACTGTCTCTTTCTCCAAGGTGTATCTGGAGAGGCTCCTGACGTATGCTGAGATCGACATCAGCCCTGCCAACTGGAAGCGTATCGTCCTGGGGGCCATCCTCCTGGCATCCAAGGTCTGGGACGATCAGGCGGTGTGGAACGTCGACTACTGCCAGATCCTCAAGGATATCACTGTGGAGGACATGTGAGTCACTGGACGCACACAGAAAACATTGACTTTCATTGATAGACAGGCAGTCGCACAATGCACACCAACACAAATACACACATACTCAGACGACAGATGGAGTAGAAGAAGACTACAACTACAGGCAGCAACCTCACCTATTGAGGTTTCAATAGATCAACAAAGCGAAGGTTACCAGATTTTCAGAACTCCTTCCATCCATCACATAACCAGAGGTGTCATCTAGGTTTGCACAGTGCAGTCTCAGCCATTTGTATTCCTCCCTCCTACTACCACGGCCTTACACCAAAGGATACCAAAGGGACAAGAGAGGCAAAAGATCTAACGTTGGTGAGTCCAGCTTTCTCTGGACGGAGCCTCACTGCTGCTTAGGACACAGTTTTGTAGATGGGTGTGTTTTTACTTAAAAATCTTGCAGTAGCAGCAAAGGAGACCGCTATAGCAGTAGATTGGATGCTCCGATAGGCTTAGACCTTAGATGGCACAGGGTGTGAGGCTTTCATTTAAGATGGGATAAGTGTTAATATAAGTAATGCTTGAGCTTAAGACAGGGCAGGAAGCATCTTGAGCATGAAGACTCGCCATGCTGTCCCGTACGCCACATCCCTCACAAATCCACAGGAATCCTGCCTTGGAATGCAACTCCTTAGATGTGTTGCCACTGCTGCGACCTCTGACCCGTGCTGCGTTCACACTCATTCTCTGCACCGGTAGCTGTCTGTTCCTCTGGCTGGGCTCAGATCACATTCACACAGTCGTGACAGTAACTAGTAAGCCTGGGATTCGCTCCAATGAAAAGAGCCCAGCATGCCGTTATTTTCTGCTCCGGTCTGGCTGGTTTACTGGACAGTGGCTCAGTATTGGACCAGAGATTTCCATTGAAGATCAATTTTAGTCTCCTTAATCCCTGCTCAGGAGACTAGCCTGGGCTTGCTGTGTCCCCCCTTCCAAGCCCAGTAGATAAGTACTGTACATTCACATAGGCCTGATGGTAAAATAAAAGAAGAGAGCATATGGGAGAGGAGATGGGATTAAAGGTAAAGAGAAGTGGATGAGAGATAGTAGAATGATGGGAATGGGGAGATGAGAGGGAACCAGTGTTGTTAGGCAGAGTTTGGCTACAGCGCCATCTAAATTTAACTCGTCTGTTGCTGCACGCCTAAGAATGTGTGTGGGTGGAGAACAAAGGCTGTGCAGAAGAGACGGAGGGTGCATCACATGCAGGTAACAGTGCGTTCACGACTCAAGTGAAAGGGATGAAAGCTGTTGCCACCAAACTGCATGAGCAGTCAGAGAGCTGTCGTGCACGAGGCGGTGCTTGACAATACCGGGCAATGCTTCATGATAGTATTCAAATAACAGGATGTGGGTGTAATGTTCTTATTTGTTGTGTTGGCTGGATTTCATCCCCCTCTCAGCAAAGGCTTATATTTGGTCAAGTGTACTGGGGATGTAGTGCACATAGTACATAGAATATAACTCCCACTGTCTCTCGCTGCTTTTTCTCTATACAGGATTTCTTTGTATGTTAAAATTAAGATTTTGCAGATTTTTTTTTAATTGATTTTACTTTTAAAGCTCCTTTAACTCCTTTAGCTGCAGCACAGCCTCTCGACTAGACGCAGGCTAGTTGTGGCTATGCTGTCTGAGCCCATAGGCTTTAGAGTACCTTGCCCGGGCAGCTGAGGCTGGCAAAAGTAGTGTCACTTCGTAAAACACAGACATCACTTGCTAGACGGACATGGGTGCAGTCAGATCTAAAAAAAAAAAAAAAAAAGCTGTGACAAAAACCTGATATCAACTCTGCAATCTGTTGCAGGTTTTTGTCACAGGTTTTTGTCACAGCTTGTTGTCACAGCTTTTTCTCCAGTATTGAACTTGGGATGTTACCAACCGAGAAGTGATAGTACAGCTCCAGCCCCAGCTGCTAGCGGAGTCTATACATTCAACAAGTCACGTGATCATACATCAACAAGTGGACACTTCAATTTCTCCCCTGCGATGAATGTTTGTTCCCTCAGATGAGCATTGAAAAGTAGAAAAGTGAGGGAAACACTGTTGTTCTTTCAAGGGAACAATTCAAAAGAGCCAATTCACACTAGCCATTGTTCGCTTTGTTAAAACGCCCTACTGTAAATACTCTCTATCAAACCCTTTCTCCCCCACTCACCCTCCCTTTCCTCCCCACTTCTCTCCCTCCCTGACATAGGAATGAGCTGGAGCGTCAGTTCTTGGAGCTGCTGCAGTTCAACATCAACGTGCCGTCCAGCGTCTACGCCAAGTACTACTTTGACCTGCGCTCCATGGCCGAGGCCAACAACCTCAGCTTCCCCCTGGAGCCCCTGAGCAAAGACAAGGCCCAGAAACTAGAGGTGACGGCACACACACACACACACACACACACACACACACACACCACATAGATATGCTCATACAAACACCAGAGATGAACCTGAATCAAACAGTTCTTATTGGTATCTAAGGGTGTGATCACAAATACATTGCTCTGATGTGTAAACATTTCGAAGTGTGCATGTCTGAAGGCGTGGCAAAAGAGTTTGTAACCAGAAGTCATATGGCCTCACAAGTAGCTTGTTTATTGGACAGAGTTTTGGTAACATGTCCTCCTGCCAGGTTAGAGATTCCTGCAACTTTAGCTGAGCATGATGGACTTGTTTGGGCTCTTTGCAGTGATTTATTTTCTTTGGTGTTCATACCAGATAAGAACACATGAAGAAATAGCTGAGTATCAGCCAGGACTGCAGTTTGCCCTCATCTGCCCTTCTCATCTGGTCCAAACATACTTGGTACCATGTATTTAGTATCATGACAACACTACCTACATACTGTAAACGCACGTGCAAAGATTCAGGACTTTGTCTTTGGTGACAATCCTGTCTCAACTGGTTATTGTTACTAAAACAAATGGTAGGACTGGTTGGGTCTCGTGCTCCCATCTCATTCCTGTCCTGCTCTGACTTTTCAGGCCATCTCAAGGTTGTGCGACGACAAATACAAGGACTTAAGGAAAGCAGCCAAGAAGTGGTCAGTGAGCGCGGACAACCTGGCGGTGGTGCGGTGGGCTCCGGCTATCATTTCCTAACATCGGCTGCCAGCGGGGAGAAGGAAAGGAATAGATAGTCCCGTCAGACATATTTCTGCCTGGTAAGGGGGCAATCCACGGGGGCAGCAGTCCTGTGGATCAATGCGTCTGTTGGCCCTAAAGACACAGGAATACACACACACACACACACACACACACACACAATCTGGCACTTTTCTGAGTGTTATTGCCCCCCCGGTTGGTGTACATACAAGAAGTCCCACTGATTGCCTGCACTGAACCGAACCGAACTGAACTGAACTGAACTGGATGGGTGAAAGTTATTGGATGATGAAGACCTTGACTGCAGAAGAGAAGAGGCCAAATAAGAGTGTGGAAATATATATGAAATATAACCCATGACACCAACAACTGCATTCCAGGAGGCGGTCTGAGGCTTGACCGTCTCGTATAATGGATAAACGTCTAACCAGCGGTTGGATCGGCTTTATACATTCCTTCATTTTAATCCTCTGGCTCAATTGTTGTTTTTTTTCTAGCTGAAGCACAAGACGATTGTTTTTTTTTTGTGTAGGCACAGGTAACAAGTCTAAATTCCAGGCGTTCCCAGTTTGTTGCTGTTTTTATTTCAGTGTTTTGTTGATGTGTATCGGTTCATGTGCATTCCCATCCACCAAAGCCTTGCAAAGACTTGAGAAAGAGGATAGCAGAGCCGGAACAGAAGTATTTTACAAAGGAGAGTAATGTACATTCCCACTGTTTCTTCGGTGTACAGATCATGATTGCATTGATAAAATGATTCACACCTCCTACTGACTATATATCAGTAGAAGTCTCTATTTTGGTTCAGTTACATTTTAGCCATTCAGCCAAACTCTCATCCAGAATGACCTTCTGCAGACTGAACAGTCTCTTTACTAGGCCAACCTGCCACCTTTCAGACACAACTGTTCACTTAAAGCAATATTCCTTCATCACTTTATTGTTTCCACTGAATATGATGAAGCTTGCAAAAGGATTAGTGTATTCAGGAAGTCAATGAGTGGATGGCAAGAGTCCACGATGTGCAGTCAGACGTGACGCATGCTGTAGAGGTTATGTTGTACTTTATCCACTGCCATTGTCCTGACCTGTGGTGCCTGTAATAAGCTAGCGTAACACAATTAACTTCTTTCCCTTTTTTTACTGGAGGGAGAGAACAAATAATTATGAAGTATTTTTTTCCCTTTTTCTTTAACGTTTTTATAGTTCTTCCAGCTTACAAAAAAACAGCACAGGTGAAATAATGAAATTCAGAAAACGAAGCCACTAAGCGTGATTCTTCAGTTGTTTTTTTTTTTTTTTTTGGGGGGCGGGGGGTGTTCTGGAGAGGACCTAAATGGATGAAAAGCATTACACGATGATTCAAACACTGCTTACAAAAAGACAGATTGTATAGATTTTGCAAAGTTGTCTCTGTATAGTGTAAATACAGCGCCAGTGTGCAGTCTGTAGACTGAGGTCGCTCTGTAAAAACAGAATGGAAATTATGTTAGAATATTTATATTGGATCACTATTTACTGTACGTGAGGGGTGGGTAAGTATTTCTGATTCCTTGTTCCTATGACAAATCAACTAAAGAGAGGTAAAGTATTGAAAATCTGATCTAGATGGGAGACACCACTTGACGAATCGAATTTCTTTTCAATGTTTTTTTGTTACATCAAGTTTTTGCACTGCAAAAAATGTTTTTTTTTAAGTCAAATAAGCGTTACATACATGGTAAATGGTATTTAGACAATTCAAGCTTATTTTAAGAGGTTTAGACAAATGCTTTCACCCCACTGTCTGATAACATTGCTGGTTTCAAATGGTTTTGCTTTAAATGATCACAATTGTTTCAGAAATTTACTGGAAATAAGCGAACACTTACTTTGTATTAGTTATTTTGCCTTTAAATTTCTTGAAACTAAAGTAAGACATATACAGGGATGTAGTAGAGGGTAATCGCACCTGAACTCAGGTGATTACTTTTTAGGCTGACATAAATGGTGTACGTCATAGTTAGTTATATGAGGACAGGGTTGTTTGCCTTATGATGATCAACAACTGGAGGTCATAGTTTACCCACCTTTTTATTTACCACCACATCACTGATATCACAAATAAGCTGGAAATGTCTGAATACGCCACAAAAACACTTGCTAAGATCGCCATTTTTCACAATGCGTTTATGTTCACAATACAAAGGTCAGATAAAAAGTCCAAACTCAAACGTCAGCGTACGCTTTGTAACCACAATGTACATTTTGACATTCAAACGTTGGACTTATTTTGTGCATTTCAGTGGCGATTTCCACGTCTGTGATTTAAAGTTACAATGTTGTTGGTCAAGACACCAGAGAATCAGTCAGTTAGGTTCACGGGATTTGAAACCTTTACCAGTACAAGGTTTGATAATAACGTCAACGTGTAAGAAGGGACAGAACTGTACCAAAGTAATGAAGTAATGAAGGACTATCCTGTTTCGTGTGTTGCTCTCATCACCAAGCCTCCACGCACATGAAAAAGGTCTACGGACTTGGGAAGAGAAATGTTGTTTTTGCATGGTGCTTTGAGTGAGTGGGAAAAAAGTACAAAATGTGTCTTTAGGAAAGTAACGTTACAGGAGTTGCTGTTGTGAGTTCAGCCGTTCAAAGATTGTATATCCTATTTATTGTATGTGTGTGTGCATACAGTCCAGAAGTAAGTGTTCATGGTAAACTATGGTAAAGCCAAGGTGAAATTTGAGGTTACTCCCACAGCAAAAGACCTTGGGCCTGCGGTATCTTGTCAGCTGGTCACTGGGTGTGTGTCATAGCCTTGTGCACTGAACTCTACCTCTGCATAGAGTTTTTACTTTTTCGCTTTTTTTCCTTTCTTCCTCTCTTTTTGATTTGACAAATTCAGCCTCCATCTTGATTTCCCGTGCTAACGTCAAACTGCTGTAGCCATGACCTCTTTGTTTTACCATTGATTGATATTTTCAATAATTTGTACTGTATTCTGTTGTTATCGTCGTCGTTGTCGGCGGTTTATTTCCTTTTCATTGAGTCGCTCGTTCGTTCCCATTCTCGGTTTGCCAAACTCTGATCTTTCTCTCTCTCTCTGTATGTTTTTAAGTATGATTTAAACAACTGCTCCCAACTCTTCTGTCCTGAAGCAATGTTTAGAAAAAACTGCACAAGAATTAAACTTTTAAACCTTGCAATACACCAAGTGTATGTGTTTCTTGTTAGCAAACTCCAGATTGACAGCTTCTGTCTCACTAAGATGATGAGTGAGTGAGAGGGACTCCCGGTTTCCTCGGTAGTGGTATGGTAAGAATTACCAGCTCCTCTGTCCAGGATACGTTGACTACTCATAGTCCTGCAGAGGGGTAAGTCGGTGTCAGACTCTCCATGGTTTGCACATTCAATATGTGTGTTCAGAGAAGCTAACTGAGTGAGGAAGACAAACCGAACAACATCTGTAACGTCATTCAGCACTTGTTCTGCAGGCAAGGAACTGGGCGAGAGAACAAAAATATAATGAAACTGACTTTAAGTAATTCCTAACTTTCTGAAAGTCTGTTTATAACCGCTATTTTTTGTTACGACAGTTATTAGCTTGTACATGAATGTACATGTAAGTGTGCTCTGAGAAATGCATTAGAACAGAAACAACAAATGTTTCAGTTTCTTTCATCCCTTGCCTTGGTATGCCTCTTGATCAATTAGTTATTTCAGAAAAATCATCGATCAAAAAAGCAGAATCGACAGCTACCAAGAGTCGACTCTGTTCAGTTTGGAGAGCCAACCCCAAGTCCAAAGTTGGAGTGAAAGGAATCGACTCTGTTTGGGGTCCACCCTCCACCACTTTGTTGTTTTTTAAAGGTAATTCCTAATGTGCAGGCCCACAGAAAATGACATTTAAAAGTTCAAAAGTAAGTAATTCTATGGACAAAGAGCAATTTGTGGCAGAGGATGAATCTTTACTGAAGCTATAAAATATATCTTCACAACATATTTTCACAATAATATTTAATCTAATTTCCTAATTGGTTTGGAACATTTCCATAGAGGTTGGAACATATGAGCAAAAACGATTGCTTATTGGCTTTACTCAGAACGAGCCGATAAAAAGACATTTGTTTTATCCCCGATGCTCTTCAGAGAATTTAATATTATGACACTACCAAGAACCTCTGTTCAATTATGAGTAAAAATGTGTCTGAACACATTCCGATATCAAAGCATCATTCAAAAGATGATGAAGAGGCCGAACGAATGAGTCTTCACGAGTGCTTTCCACTCTGTATCACAATGTTTTGATTGTATTGTAGCTGATATGGCTCAGCCGGCTTTCTTCTCTGAGAGAGAACCATTTAAAGAGCTTAGAGCGAGTGGCAACACAGAGATTACGCTCTGCCGTATTGTCACTGAGGGACACGTTTAATCCCCTATGTTAGCCCGGATTTCCATTTCAGTCGTGGCTCTGATAATTGCTGTACAAGTCGATTCTCTGTGAGGACTTTCCCCGCGGAAGAGCTGCTGTGAGCTTTAGAGCAACCAATCGCCACACATCTCTTATGAACCCTTTTGAACATGCAGACTACACACACACACACGAAACCAACAAACCAACCATCTTTTCTTTCTTTTTTTTTATCACCACAGCAAAGAAGATTTAGTCTTATACTATACATATAACTTCTATATTGGCTGGGATTAACAGGTTAACAGAGTTCTAGGAAACAGTCTCTTCAGTGGGTCAGTTCATTGCAAGGATTGTAGGGAAGATTGGTCCTTTAAGTAATGAGAACGTAGACACCAAAATCATCCACGTGTCCCCAGTAGATAATTGGAGCTCCATGCTAACACTTTGGACAGTGACAGTAGGCCACCAGCACTCAAAGTGAGAAAATGATGAATGAACTTTTAGCAGCTCTAAATGGTGGCGAAAGAAAGTCACAAGTCACAACCCCATTTAAGAGAAGTTGGTGACATTTGGCAAACTTTTTATTGGTCAAGATATGTATTTGTTTCTCCCATTCACAGTCAGGCAGCTAAAACACACACACAAGCAAGTAGGAAAAGGACATGTCTACAATAGAAGAAAGTGTACCACTGTATGAACTATTCACACTGCCACCTGCCCAACTCTGTGTATTTCTACATTCACATCCTTGAGTTTTGCAATTATTTTCTCACCACCAATGTATACTATCTCTGGACAACATCCAGGTGACTGATGCTACTGAAAGCCTCGTCCATCTCTTCTACATTGGGGAGAAGATGGACCTCATAGATCTTACACCGGAGAGAGATGGTGAGATGTACTCGGTGGTTGATGCAGCGCCCTCCTTCCACATCCTTCCCTGTTGTAGTGCTATGGGGTGCTGCTATGCTCGGTAATGCAGAATATATAAACGAAAGCTTCCAAACTTCCACATTTATTGTATGCTAGCAAAATATCAATATTATTGAAAAATTGCCACTTATACTTTTGAGACTGAATAGATTTTTCCATCATTTCTACAGCTCTGCAACTGACTTCTGCCATTCTCATCATTACATCTTTGCCTGATGGGCTTAATTCACATATCAAAGTGATGAAAATGTTGCTGATCCCTTAACATTGTTCACCTTCCATATATCTTATAACATTTCCTCAAGTCTTGAGGACCTCTCTGTAGTCCTCCGCTGATGAGTTGTATCAGGGCGGCAAAGGATGGAAAGACGCTGACAGAGAGAAAGTAGTGAAGAGGACCATGAGTTTCTCATATGAATGCCTGCCTTTATGTCCTATAATGCAATGTGTTCTAGCCTCGACAACAAACAAACTGAATCCTTTTCTGACCTGTTTCAGGGTGCCTGTACCAGCACAGGTCATGCCAATCGGCCACACTGGCACCATGAAGATACAGAACAGTGTTATGGTCCAGCCCAGAGTGTACGCCCAGTCTGGGTAAACATACCAGTGGTTAAACCTGAGAGGCTTGTAGTCCACCAGGTACAAGACAAAGCAACCCTGGGAGGGTGTGGAGAAATTTGTTAGTAAAAAAAAAAAAAAAAACTTACACTGAAGTTCATGTGTGTGTTTTTTTCACTATGCTTTGTAGGCCTGTGTAAGTTTTGTATTCTGGAATAATGTCCAAAATATTCTCTACCTTACCAGTGATAGTAGTGGAGTGAGGAAACGCCAGCACAGTTTGAAATAAACACATGGTTGCTGTCCAGTCATTTCCTTGATCACGTCACAAAATTGATCAGCACCTATTTATTTACAGAGACAGTCGAAAGTGCATCCCAGCAATGAAATAATAAACACTCCTGGGCCAATCAGTAACAAGATGCATCATCCCTCCAAGTTTCATCAAAATCAGACTTAAAGTGAAGGAGTTAGGGCCTTTCAAAGTTTGTTAAAATTTTGACCTTTAAAGACAGTCTATGTAAGATTTTCACTTTAAAGGAGTGTGCATTACTGGTAATTGAATAAATCTGATAAATGCGAGCAATGTGGTTTGATTTTCTCTGAAAATAACTGTTTGGGACACTTGATGAACAAAACTCACCGTAGATCCAGCCTATGACCAGAGACTCAAACATAGCCATGAGGAGTAAACATGCTCCACTGCAGGCATAGTAATCAATGAGCTGGAAAGCATAGATTCCTCCCTGAGAAAAACAAAATGAAGCTTCAATGTGTGCAGAGAGACATGTTTATGGCAACTATCATTGCATCCCTTTTTTTTGTAACTTTGCTTACCTCCGTGATAAAAGCGAGTTGCAAAGGGAAGCAGACGAGACAGAAGATGAGGACAAAGAGTTCTCGCCTCGTTTTTTGCAAAAATGTGGGGAACAGATCAGTCACTGTGGTTATTATTGACTCCATCATTACAAACTGATGAGAGAAGTTACACACAAGGGGTGAGAAGTTGCAACATGAATCAAGACACTTAATATTGTGATGGTGTAATTTACATCTAAGGAAGCTAAGGAAATGATTTTATGGTGGCAATATTTATGTATTGCAGGATAAAACAAGGCTTGGATGCTGTGAAGTAATACCTCTGAGTCCACTCCCAGTAGCAGGATCATTAAGAAAAAACAGCACGTCCAGAAGTTTGGTAGAGGCATCATTGACGCTGCCTGGGGATAAGCAATGAAAGCCAAACCGGGACCTAGAATACAAAGACAACGATGGACTGACGTAGATGTTGAGCGCTTCTCAGGTAAACACGTACCTCAAGTACATCGCGTACATCATGCGTACCTGATTCACCCACCATGTCAATAGGAACACCCTGCTTCTCAGCCATGAACCCGAGTACAGAGAAGATTGCGAAACCAGACACAAAACTGGTCCCGCTGTTCAGCAGACACAGCCAGAAGCAATCCCTGGAGAGATTTGGCAAAATTTTAACACTGTATAAATGAGTGTCATCAATAAAGAAACATGCTGAGCAAACTGCGCACTTACAAATATGGAAAATTTATGATAACATTTTCAGTTCCAAGTCAAAATAATTTGAAATGCACATTTAATTTTAGAGTGAGTTTGGCCAAGTTTTCCGGCATCTTTTAACACTTTAGACATGCAGAAATATTGTTAGTGAGGTCAGGCGCAGTTCCAAATACAGATGCCATTTTGACTCACTTGTAGCAGTTGTACTTATTTTGATTGAAGCTCCCTAAAATGACCGTTTGTCCTGATCCAATGCTGTACGAGAGATATATCTGTGTACCCGCCTCCATCCATACCTAGACAAAGACATAGGAGAAAGGAGATAAAGAAAAAGGAGACAAAGTCAAATTGTATTTTTAAGAATCTAGTGCCAAATTAAACACTTTATTGCATTCTCTTATCATTTCTTCTTTTATGAGTGTGCATCACTTTGGCAGGTAAAATGTCGACAGGAAAGAAATCTTTGGACGCTCTTACCATAAAACAGTTTGTTGGCCAAACAACTTCTGCACTAGGACAGAATAATAGACCTTATGTGGCAAGTGGGGCAAAGATTGAGTATTGGTCAGCAGTAGGAGCGGTCCAGTATCTCTGCCTCTCCTGCTACAGTATATATGTGTGTGTTTCAGTAGATGCTGGCAGACGAGCCTGTGGGCATAATTGCCTCGCATGGTTCAACGAGAACACACCACACAACTGTCAGCCTGAAATGGCTGGTTCTGTATAAACCGTTGCCTGAACTCCAAAAGGTAGCAATTAGTTACAGACTAACTTTCCTGCAAGGGGAAGCTTGGTCCCTGCCCCGGGCCTGTGTAATTTATGTTGCTTGTGTTAAGCGGTGCTGAAGCAAGTTGTACAGGTGCGAACCAGAAGCAAATGTCCAGTGCCCTCGAAAGCTGGGACAGGAGTTGCTGGTGATGTGGACGCCTCAGGCACCTCTGGGACAGCACCTTGTTAATGGAAGTTTGTTGTTTAGGTTGCCACCACGTCAGCCCCCTCTCCTGGTCCAGTGGGGTTGTAGCATATACCGGTGTGTACAAGGGTGTCGATATAGTATGTGAGTTGGGACATTCATGAATATCCTGTGGTAACGACAGAGTAAAGGCTGTGGCTAGCTCCCACCTAGCGCATCTCCTGGTATTGGGATACAGGTCGGTGGTTTTGCTGGGTTTTAGAAACTGAGAAAGAGGAAGCACAGGGAAGCTTCACGGCAAGCAGGGAGATGACTGACACAGAAGAACAAGGGGGAAGAGTGGTGCAACCTCTCCTGCAGCCTCTCTATCCTCCCCATGGGGTATTTTCCTCTCAAACAGTACTGGGACGACACCTAGCAGACATACTCACACTTTTTCTTGATTAGGGATTTATTGTGACACTTTGACCAATAAAGAAATAACCCAGTTGTCGGTTCCCAAAAAGCACAGAGATTCTGATATTTTGTGGTACAAATGTGATACAAATGTAGGTGATACGTTTGAGAATGCATTACCCGTGGGTCAGCCAGTTTGACAAGATCTGGAACCAAATAGTAATGAATCCCTGTCCAAGCTCCTGGCAGAGTCAGTCCTCTGATTAACAACACCAGGAGCATCACGTAGGGGAAGGTGGCTGTAAAGTACACAACCTAAAACAGAGGGTTGAACACAATAACATGATACAATGACTGTATGAGGTGATTTTTACAGAGGATTTGTTGCATTACAATACATTCAGATGCACCCAAGAAAAACAAGACCCCAAGGTCTGACCTTTCCTGTTGACTTGACCCCCTTCCAGATACTGAAGTAGCAGACGGCAGAACAGGCAATGAGGCACAGCATCAACTCCCATCTCACACTGCCCACCTCTTCAATGCCCCCAGAGATGGCCAGGACGCATTGCCTCATTGAAAGACAAAAAATAAATCATTCAAATCAATTCCAGGCATGTACTCAATGACATCTTAATGGTTCAGATGAGTTGTTACTTGTGTAAGCCGGTCTGTAATTGCAAACACGCGACCAAAAAAATGAAAGTGAGTGAGTCGTGAGATGTTGCATACTTACTCCCAGAACTCTGTGGCAGCAGAACGAGAGTGAGGCCCGTAGGTCCAGTTGGCAGAGTGATTTGGTGAGGTTGAGAAGTTCTCTGATCGGTAGAAAGTTCAAAGATTGTTAATTCTTCTTCTTTATTCTCTCTTTACCATGTGAAGTAAATTACTTATGAGTGGTATAATACTACTATTAAAACACCTGTGTTCCAGGCATGTCCACAGCTGGCCCAGGGGAGCTGAGAGCTAAAACTGAATGCCAGGTAGAAGAGAGCCCAGCTCAGGATGACCATGTAAGTAATGGTGCCGCAGCATAAGATCAGAAGCTCAGCGCATCCGATTCCTGTGAAAATCCAAATCAAGACACCAAAACACCGCCAGTGATCCTGTGATTCGAGTAAGGTTGAGGGTACAGTTACTACTGAAGTGAGCTCAAACTAATATCACGCGTCAGTAAAAGGTTATTTTGATTCATCTTTTATTTAATGGTGGCTCATCCTCTCACCCTGTGCCAAGGGACAAATCTTCCTCCAGCAGGTGATGATGCCCTGCTGTGTGAACTGGCCGATCACGTTCTCCAGCAAGAATAGAGGTATCCCACAAACCACCACAAACACACCATATGGTATCAGGAAGGCACCTGAATGAATTAGAAAATAACAATGCCCAAACAACTACACATCTAAATATACAGAGGTTGACTAACAGAGATCTTCCTAGTAAGCTTTTACCTTCTCCAAGCATCCTGAGCAAATTGGTTTTGTACAATAATGTTGTCTAGTTGTAGAAGATATATATATATACTGTGTATATATATATATATATATACAACTGTATGTGTCTGCAGACTATTTTCTTGGCTTGGCAAACATTCTCTCCAATCAGGTATTTGTGATCAGGACCAACTTGCCTATGGAAACAGGATGAGCAAACTCTATATCATTTTTAAGACACAGCACTTTGTAAAGATGAGCATCCTCAGGTCCAGAAGCATTATCCGGGAATAGTATCCATCCGGGGTTAACCCACCCCAACCCTTACCCTAACAGGGTTCAAATCCTCCCCTCCCTTCGCACTCACACACACTGTTTGGCTGTGCTGTCTAGTTGTGTTGATGTATCAGTTAGGCTAGGATCAAGGCTAATCAAGGCTAGGTTAATGCTAGGTTGATGGCAGGCATTAGATGGCGGGGGTTAAAGGGAGTTGTGAGGTGGTGGCATAGAGGGGGGTGTTTCCAGGACACTGGAATACACAGTTAAGCCTTCTTGAGGTGTTGTGGGCCTAACTTAACGAAACATCGGTGAACGAAGGTGCCCACTTGATAACCCCAATGACGTGCCGCATACCGCTGTTGGCTAGGCTGGGTAACTGGCGAATGGTGCCATCTGAGGAATGACTCTGTAGATCTATGACGGTGTAGCCTGATGTCTGCTATGGTGTTGCATCTGATGGTGGTTACATCACTTGCTTGTTGTTTTTTTTACTCTGAATTGGCCTTCTACATGTGTTTACCTTGGATTATAGCACAAGGGATAGTAACATCTTGCCCTGTGTATTAATGAATGTTAGCATGGTCAGTTTTTTTTCTGTATGTATTTATTGCTTCTGCTTTGTATGTCTGTTTTTGCTCCACTGCAAAACCATAATACCATAATACCATAATATCAAATGTGCAATATCGATACTCACCTCCGCCATTCTTGTAGCAAAGATAGGGGAATCTCCATATATTACCCAGGCCAACAATACTCCCTGCAGAAGCTAGAAGGAACTCTGTTCTTGAACCCCACTGACCCCTCTCTTCTACACAACTCTCCGCTTTACCTTTTCCCTCTATTCCTGTCATGTTGTATTTGAAGTCTAACTTGTCCGGTTATACAAGAAATAAATAGATCGAATACATTTGAATCTTTCATTTTCCTAAATTTGACTTCTCATAAGGTCTGAATTTAGATGAATTACTGTTACATTAATAAGCCATTTTCCTGTTCTACTGTGTCGAATTAGTCACAATCTGAAAGCACATTTCAATTGACAGGTTTATACATTTTCAACATAATCATTTTTATTCTCAACCACAGCGTTGCCGTACAGTCAGGATGAGCCGTGTTGGACTTTACTCTGAGCCATGTGCAAGTGCTAATTACCACTGAGCTCTAGTGACTACAGACCAAGCCTACAGTCTTTAGCCATGTGTCCCACCACAGATGACCTTCTCCGTGGGCGAGGGCGGACCCAATGTTAGAAAGGGATCTGGTTTGTCCTCTGTGTGGTTTGGCCTCTGTGTCACCAAATCACATTATATACCAGGTCTGTATTATGAGATGTAGTTCTGTGGAGAGAAAGTAGAGAACCCACCCTTGAAGAGTTGTTTTGAGTTTAAATATATTTAAACATTCATCCAATTTATTTGAGTTATATTTGAGTACATTAGAATCCCTTAATCCAATCCAATCCAATGGAAATTTCTCATATAATTGAAATAACAAAGACCAAAATATATTTTCAGTGCAGTACTACTGTTTGTGGGTTTCCTTCACATTTTAATGTAATTCAGATTTATCATGAAATACAAAAAGTTCCAGTCTCTTTTATTTCACATCCACAAGACAGTGCTTTACATCAATCAATCAAATTCATAAGAAATCATCAATTATTGGAATAAACACAATTTCTGAGCCACAATTCATGATAAGAAATCTACATTCAGTCTACATGTTATGATGCTTTATCACTAGAAGATGCAGAAATAAACTCTATTCATATTTTTTCCAGGGCTTGTATAGACAGTAGGGGGGTCACGCATGGAGCGGCTGGCTTCAGCATGCTTGCCATTGTGCTTGCGAACTTAATACGGCAATTTAGAATGAGTAATCCAGGAGGCTTGTTATTCTCCTGTAAGGACAACCACCAGCACCAAAATATCTCTGCAATGCCAGGACGGCGACGTGCCTGTGGAAGTGTGTTAAGAATAGACCCACAATGGGGCTCGCTCCCGTCTTTTCTTGTCTGAGGACAGAGCAGTTGTCTGCGTGGGGACAGAGGAAGAGGTAAGACGGGGGATTCACAGGGTTTTCTTCAGAAACTTGGGGGAGACTTGTAGGGATCAAGAGTGGATTTTATCCGCCGGGACCTGGCAGATATTCCACCTAAGAGTGACTCGGGCTCTTTCCATCTGTCCACCTGAAGGTTATTGAGCTGCTGGAGGCCACTGTGTCCCTCGGTAGGAAGCGTGGAGGAGGAAAGAAAGGGGCTGGATAGTGAGCGAGGTGCTGGTTCAAGGGTTCAACCTGGGGTCTGGACCTGGAGGACTGGAGGGATTTTGGTTTGGAAGGGCCTTGAGCAGCAGACATGGGGGGACCAAGTGCCTCTGAGGTCATCTTCATCTCCATCAATCGCAGCATCACTTTAATGGGTGAGTTGACTTCACTAACAACAGAGGCGAACTGGATTATGAGTACTGTGAATGGAAGGTGTTTTATTTGTATTATATAAGTATATAAGTATTATCAAATATAACTTTGTACCCTGTTTTAATGCATCTTGGGTAAAATTGAAATAAGATTGAAATATCAAAATGTTATTTCATTACTACTGCACCTGATAGGGGCTCATAAAATAGTTCAGTGGAATGCAGTAAAGCTACAGTAAAGCTCAAGGTGAGATCAGCTTCAGCAATTGCTAGAGCCTTGAGTTCTCTGTATAATCATTTCAACCAATCCATCAGAAGTCTTCACAGTCTTCCCGTATTTCTTTTTTTTGATTATTTTTTGGGGCATTTTTGCCTTTATTTGACAGTCAGTAAAGAGAGACAGGAAAGATCAGGTGGATGACATGCGAAGAGAAGGGATGACATGCGAAATCGGTCCCGGGCCGGATTCCAACACCAGGACGCCCCCAGTATTTCTGTCAAACTTGATTTTCAGTGTGCAGACAGAAAGGATTTAAGGTTTTTAAGTAAGTATTGAAGTAAGAATTGAAGATCTCTCAGACTACAACTTTAACTAAGTAAGGTAGTTAGTTTTGAGGGTGCATCAACACAAAAAAGGTGTAAAAAGAAAGATGTTGTTATTGTTTTCCCAGTGTATTTTGAATCCTCTCTGCCTGTCTTTCAGGGAAGGTGTGGCTGATTGTGATGATCTTCCTCCGCATCCTCATCCTCCTGTTTGCCGGCTATCCCCTCTACCAGGACGAGCAGGAGCGATTTGTGTGCAACACCATCCAGCCCGGCTGCGCCAATGTGTGCTATGACCGATTTGCTCCCATCTCTCAGTTCCGCTTCTGGCTGGTGCAGCTCGTCACATTATGTCTCCCCTACATGGTCTTCATCATCTACGTGGTCCACAAGGTCTCAAATGGCCTCACCACTGACCCAGACACATCGGGTGAAATCAAAGCCGGTGCGCTGTATAAGATCCACCAGGAGTCGTTCGGGAAGATGAACAGAAC
This sequence comes from Gephyroberyx darwinii, assembly GCA_900660455.1. NCBI lineage: Eukaryota > Metazoa > Chordata > Actinopteri > Trachichthyiformes > Trachichthyidae > Gephyroberyx > Gephyroberyx darwinii. The sequence continues at coordinate 521 of CABFOQ010026518.1, read as the reverse complement.
AGCTCTCGGGGCCGAGCGAGGGGGCCCCCAGTTCTTCACGGGAGCCTATATTCTCCATCTTGTGTTCAGGATTTTGCTAGAGGCAGGGTTCGGGGCAGCCCACTACTACCTGTTTGGCTTCTACATCCCCAGGAGGTTCCTGTGCCAGCACCCGCCGTGCACCACCCAGGTGGACTGCTACGTTTCCAGGCCAACCGAGAAGACTGTGATGCTCAACTTCATGCTGGGTGTGGGAGCTCTGTCTCTTTTCCTCAATGTGCTGGATTTCATCTGCGCCATAAAGCGCTCAGTGAGGCAGAAGAGCAAGAGGAAGATGATGGTGGAGAAGATGTATGAGGAGGAGCGGTATTACCTGTCGGCCGGCGGGACCAGAGCGGGGATGGACCCAAACGTCCCGCTGGCTCATCAGGACCTAGAGGCGGAAGCTGGTCACGCAGGGAGCTTCCGGAAGAGGCGGGGCAGTAGGGGGTCAAGCAGAGGGGGAGTGCTTGGTTTAGGTCAGGCGCCGCCCAGCCTGGAGC
>CABFOQ010026517.1:15277-33827 GCA_900660455.1 Gephyroberyx darwinii | reverse complement strand
AAATGAAATCCCATCTGTGGAGCAGAATGAGGACGACACATTCAACAAAAACACACACACATACACACACACACACACACAAAATACAGTCCTGAAGACCAGTCTGAGCTTCTGCCCAGAGACAGGGTTGATCCACACGCTGGGCTTCATATAAGCAATACATCAAACAGACAACATTATCAGTGACTACACCTCTGAAAACTTCAACATGATTAATTATAATTAATTAGTGAAATGCTATGTGTCGGCCAATTTATCATATTTGCATTATTCAAAATCCATCATCAAAATGTAGCCAGCAGCAGGCATCGCTTTTTTGCAACAAAATGCTAAATCAGCAAGTTGCAATTTGTGCATTTTCACTGGTTCCCTAGAGATGATCCCAGACAGTCTTTGGTAAACAATTTACAGGTTGAGCCGAAGCCTTTGGACACTTCCAACTTGATCCAAATAAATCTGTTTTCAATGTGTATATCATTGCTAATTCATTTTAAAGCACATTTATCAATCATATTAATCACTGATTGATATTGAAAACTTTCTGAATAGTGTAGTGCAGTCGTGAGTAGTGAGTTTTCACATGATAGTTTTTTCTGTGACCTATCAAAGCAAAAGATGAGCCACCATCATTACCCTTTATAAATATGATTTGCTCATAAATGTTCACTGAAGTGTCATGTAAGCGTTGCGCGGGGGTTTACGAAGGCCCTGGTAAGCCTTTGAAAATCTTCTCCATTCAAAGTGGAACTAAATGACAACCATACATTACTAATGACCTCAGCCTGGACTCCAGCCAAACCTCTTTATGCGAAATCATCACTATATGATGGAGACCAAAAGTGGTGGTGAAAGTCAGTATGCAAGCCTCATTAACCCAATTAATGACAATTCTTATTGCATAAGCAAAACTCATCTGAAGGTAGGAGTCAATACCTTTGTCATGGTTATGATAATGGCCTTAAATGCTCATCTGTGGTGATATGCTCAGAGAACTTGACACAGAAGGACATCAGTGCTGCAGTGTTGGTAATTAAAATGAGAGCATCTCAGCCATTGCAATTAAACAGGGGAAAGTGTGTCAAAGCCTGTGTATGATTTGTATCATTAATTTTCATTATCAAGTGTGTATTAACCTTTTATCTTGTGTAGTCCTGACTGTAGTTCCCTCATTTTATATCATAACTGTGTGGTTGTGTGTGTGCTTGTGTGTGTGTACTCTCCGGGCATGTTTCCTGCTATATGTTCCCATCATGGGAAATTTCATGTGAGGTCCGGAGGAACCGTAAATGTTCATGTTTTTATACACAGCACATTCATCAGCAGCAGGAAACTGCACAGCATTAGCAGGCGGTCCAATGAAGGAAATATTATGGCTCGTAATTAAATTTGAAATTAAGTGATATTTCATCTGCTCTCATTAATTAGAAAGAGGTCTGCAATGATATAATTATTTATTTCTAGAAATAGGAGAGGACAATTGTAATCCTCTCAGTGATGTCAGGTTGATACCTCTTCAGGTAAGGTGGTGGTGAGGATCATTTCTGGGTATAGCGTAGGAGTATGCTGGAGTTCCTTATCATGACCAGCTTTTCGTGAGATTTCTCTCTGATGCTTGATTACTACGGGGTAGCTAGGTGTATTTTGGGTATTATCACACCTCAAGCTGATAACGTCAAAAGTGTGATCCTGATTCAGTAGACTACAGGACAGGAAACACAATGGAGGGGATCCTTGGTACTTGCATTAATCAGGCTATAATGATATTAGGCCACATCTTTTTTGTGCATCTGGTAAAATGTGTTCACCGGTGATCGCTATCAAGGCTTAAGGCAGCAATCCCTCTTAAAGATGCATAGAGGTATGGATAGTAGCTGGTAAGGGATTAAGAACACAATCTCTCATTCCAGCCCCATACATTCTCAGTAATGTCAAGAGGGGATCTGGAGAATAAATACCTTTGCCCAGATACATGGATACCAGTGCCACCTCAGTCACCTGGTCTTAACTTTGATCAGTAATTTTCTAGTAACGAGATTTCTCTGATTTCATTAAATAGTCATTTCGCACCTGGAGGCCCAAGGCTTTGCTGAGAGATCAATGATCTAATCACGTTACCGTTAAGCCAATTGGCTTGAAAGTCCTTTGTGATATCCCTTTACTGTTTTAATGACTTTTAGTTCAGATTAAACAGGTTTTGGGAGCGAGGGATTAAGGGACACATCCACTGAGGTGGAAAAAGCTTTTTTTGATGCATAACTTATTGCGAAGAAAGGGAAGGGATTAACGAGGGCCATGTGCCGCCACTCAACATCCACTGGTCAGTGATTAGAACAGGAGAGGCACATCACTGCCTTCGTTCTCAGAGAAAAATAAGATACAACATTCTCTTCGGAGCTGAAAGTATCCTAGAGCTACTGTTTCCCACTGTTTGTTTGTGACTCACCCTTTCCTGTTCACATTGTTACCAAAGCAGCAAGCGAGGTGTTTAAACCCCCAATGACTCAACATCATTAACCAGCAGCCCTTGACAATGATTTACTTACTCATATACTATATTAGGTGATGATTGCCTGACTCAGTGAGAAATCTAAAAATCTAATTTGCAGAATTAGTCTTTTATTAATCACATACCTAACTTAACTGATGTCTGATATGGAAGTAGATTAACAGGATTCTGCTTTTTGGTGACTATATTTCAAATGCAAGAGGCAAACACTGGCAAAAAAAAAGACTAAATAGTTTCACAGAGAAGAATTTGATTTTCTTCTGAAGTGGTTGTCTTCTGTGCCCAAGAGAGCTGCAATCGATCTATCCATCCATTCAGTCATGCTGAATGTCTAAGGACTGCTGTAGTTCTCTTCCAGACATGGTGTTTGTTGGTGAGGCCCTCTGGCTACATGTGTAGTTGTGTTTCCTCGAACTACCTCATGAACAGTTGGCACTGAGAAAACATCTGAATAAACACATTAAAGCATGGCAGAGTCACATCTGCCAGTGAAAAGGAATAGCTCTCCTGGCATGAGAACCACACCCTCTACTAAGTGAAGGTTTTAAAAAGTTAATTATGAATTGGAGACATGTGGTGGAACACTTTCCAAACATATTTTGTCTCTTAGGTCCCCTCTCTCTTTCTTGATTTTTCTGTCTATTGCTTCATTCTTTTTCCAACACCCCTGGCCCTTTTTTTTATTGCTCTGCTGTGGTAATCTTCCTCGGGCTCCTCGATTATGTGTCCATGGGCAGGAAGAGCCATTTGCTCCTGCTTGAATACCATGAATAGCAATAGCAGCGTTTCAAAAACACATTACCAAACACAATTAGAGCAGACAATGCTTCCATAATCTGTGAGGCCACTAACTCTCAGCCCTGTAAACACATATTTACTTTTAAATGAAGTTTATTCTCTCTCTCTGCTGTTGGGGTCCTTTTTTCTCTCTATCATATAATACATGTGTCTTCCTCTGAAGAGTCATTTCCAATTCATGTAATTGGCTGGAGTGGGGGTGTTGAGGATTGGAGGATTTATGAAATAAGAAACAAAAAACCTGGAATGCCGTTGTGGTAGGATGTTTAAATGAGCTTTTATTTCATTGCTTTTGCTGTTTGTAGATGAATAGCCGTGCTGTCGGCCCGAGGCTACCATAACAGAGTTTTTTATTGGTTCACCTGGTGCCTATGAAAGCCACTGGTAGGCTGTTACTGTGTCAGAGACAAACGGCTGATTCACCATGCACTGACTAATCCAATGCAACCGAGAGAGTGAGAGAAGGCCTGAGAGCTGACTGCATTTCGTGCTTCATCTCTTTCAGACATCCCTCTCTAGTAAAACACTGCAAACACAGCCCCTGGCAGTGCAGGAAGTAAGGATTATGAGTGCATTCTGAGACTCTTTTTTTCTTTGTTTAAAAGAGTGTGGGAGAGTTGGAGCAAGTAGTGGAAGTGAAACATGATTATGGAAAGAGAGGTAGATCCATTTCACATGTTAATGTGTGGGCCTTTTTTAAGGTGTGAACACAGAGATGGCGAGTTCACATATCGTGCCTAAAAATAACACAGCTCATGTATCGTATAGAGAGGGAGAATACATTGTTTGGACAGAGGGATGGTATTTCTCTTGCTGAACATGATTGTAATTTCTTTTCAATCAAAACTATAATCATTTCCTGTAAAACATACATCTAGTAAAAAACAAAATTAGCTAGGACTAGGCTGAATCCACTTCTGGGAACATGGCCCAGGATGTATTACTAATGAAATCCTTTTGCTACAGAGTACCTGCTCATTTCTGTGCTATCACATAGTGCAGTCGTTTGTCAAATTGCATTATTACACCTGCCTGGAAAGCAACATACTATGGATGTGTAAGTCATTACACACCACCTTCTGTCTAAGCATGCAAGCACTTCAGCTTATCATGATTAATTATCTCATGGAAACGTCCAAATGCCAGTGTTGACTCTGAGAAACAAATATGAGTATGTCTTTGTAGTGCAGCAGTGTTTGCCTCACGCGGCGAAGTTATTAATCTGTTCTCCCCAACTCATCTCATTGTCCCCTCTATAATGACAGTCTGTGTTAATTGTGACTGTTTATAAAATGGAGCTCGACGTCGGAGCCAAGCTGTGCTAATCTCATCATCCTCGTTTTCTTTCCCTGCACCACTAGGTTTGAAAATCAACTATTGATGTTCCTTATTACATTAGGTGAGCTGCTTGATGGCAACACACAGCTGCAGGCCGTTTGTATGGATATCCTATTGATCTTATTTACATATATAGAGAGTTTGTTGTTTGTTGCTGAGCAGACACTGTGTGTCTCGGAATGAACTATTGAGAGTGTGGAGTTCTCTGTCACTTTGAAGAGGGTTTTTTAAACAACCGGTGACAACAGACGTGGCACCCCACAAAGGCGGTATATTGGTGAAAAGCTGTACCTGCAAACTGGTCTTATAAGTGATCAGGAGATGGCAATTTCTTCTGCAAGTTTTCTGAAAATATAGTTCTGAATGAACAGTGAATTAATCAGGATTTACAGGATGTTGTTTATTGTAAATAACATTGTCAACATTGCCCTAATATCATTACAAATGGCCCATTTGCAATGATATTATGTCCAATATGAAATGGGGACAATATCTAAGAATAGTTCTGTTGGCACGTGAATGTAGTTGATGTTGTGGCCAATGAGGTTCACTCACTGCAGTATTTCAAGATGATTACAAATAGAAGAAATTAGTGTTCAAGGTAAATAATAATAATAATAATAATAATAATAATAATAATAATAAACTGTATTTGTATAGCACTTTTCAAAACACAGTTACAAAAGCTTAAAAAAATAAGTAAACTGTTTGAAAGAGGAAAATGGGTAAATTGGATTATTAAATTGTACATTGAATCAGCAGAAACTTATCCAACACCTTGAACCTATTAAAGTTGCTACCTAGCTAACCTGGATGCTACCTGACCTGTATATGGGCATCAATATGGAATTGGATATACTGTACTTTGCTTGAATACGGGCAACCAACAGGTAAGCATTTCCATTTGACTTATGCTCTTGAATCAACACAATTTATTGTGTGGTATCCAACACTAGCTATCCAACTAGCTAGCAAGGCTAGCGAACTAGCTTGACAACAACCAGACAAACTCAAACCAATAGCTGGATGTATGTATGGCTTTTGGGCCAATATTAACTAAGCTACTGTCATGGACAAATAATAAGTTAACTTACTGTTTCCTCACCATGATTGTACAGGTTTGGTGCAGAGTAAATTTACCATTGGCCAGTTTCTGATGCAATGTTTATGGAGGAAAGCCTACAGCATTTGTACTCTGTAATGGATGTGATTAGGAATACAATGACGTAAATATTTTTGTCAAAACATACAAGTAAAGTTGCTTACTTAAAATACTCCTCAAAAAGTACTTAATTACAGTAACTAGTGTAAATGTAATTAGTTACTTCCACCCTTGCTCATGAATTACAGTGACATCTTGAGGCTGTTTCTTCTAAAATGTGAAGTGCCATTACTACATTAGGTGATGATATGGCATCACCACAATTTCTGGAATTGTTTCAGATAAATATAAATAATTGACACTTCGGGAATAGCTTTGTTTGGCTAGTTTTCAATTTAGACCAGTTTTAGATAGATACTATATCAATTTATTTTGTCATGGTTTTGTGGTTGTTGTAAATGCAGTTGAATGAGCCGAGTGGACATGTTGTCCATGATCATAGATCATGTTGTTCCTTGACTTCCTAATAAGCTTGTCTCCAGTAGTTAATGACCATCCAAGGTCATCCAATCGTTGGTTGCTACAGTTGTTTATTACGGTTTGACCTTACCATGTTATAGAAGACATAACGTCACATTGAGATATTTCCAGCTCAGCTACAATGGAGTTTGATAAGAGAAAACATTTCAGCTATCTAAAACATCAACGGTTAAATGTCAGGTTTTGGTGTCAGCACCACAACATCAGAGAGCAGGGGCTTCTTTCTAGACTCCCCATTTTGCACTGATGTAAAACACAATCATACAGGGAGAAATCCATCGTAGACAAGGCAGAGATACCAATTTCTCCACTGACAGTTGCTTCAATAGACTATAATGCAATGCAGCCAAAAGACGTGTTTTGAGTAAGAGGCATGGTCACTATCACCAAGGGTGGTATGAATTATATTTACTCTAGTTGCTGCAATTATTAAATAGCTTTTTGTGTACTTGTAATTTTACTTATTTTTATTCAGTGTTTTTTTTTTTTTAAATGTTACTAATGCATTTTAAGAGAGAGTGGAAATGTTTTAGGCATCACATATTGATAATATCTAAGTGCAAGACTATCTAAGAGTGGATTTTTCCTTCCTTCAAAGCTACATTAGGCAACTTTGCACGGTGGCGACTCCAAATGATGGTGAAAGGAAACTGTTGAAACTCGGAATGTCAATACGTAGAAATCATGCAGGGTAACGTCAGTGAACTGCACACAGCACGCTTATGTTTACCAACACGGCTGGTCTGTGATGGCTTTATACCAACGGAAACCAAAGGGACGAGAGAGAGGATGAATTGACAGGGTCTCAGTAAGGGGGGATGAGACGCTCTTCGCTGTTGGACCCCCACTTTGTGATTTAGGCTGATAAGACACGTAGTTTAACATAAAAGTCATGCCTAGTGCAGCCTTAAAAGCGAGTTCCCAATCTGCAACTTGAACATCTAGAGTGCCTTCATAATAGAACAAATAAAGAAAAACAGGGAAACAGAGAATGTTTTCCACCCTAAGCTAACTGTGTAAAATATGTACATGCAGATTGTGATGGGAGCAACACGAGGACAGTAAAATACAACACAATATCTAGACGCTCTTCCAGAAGTGTGTTTAAAGTTGCATTAGTTTGCTGCTGTGAGCTGGTGCTGATTGTAAACGATGCTGCCCTAATTTCATGGCATTCCGGGGCGAGCGGAGGAATCCTGCCTCATTTGTCTCTAATTTGTTCCCAGTGCACATATGAGAGGGGTTATAAATACATTAGTCCTCTCCATAGCGCAGCGCATTGGGGGGCCGCCGGGCAATCAAGCAGCCTACGTGTAGTACTGCTCTATACCCAGCCCACCAGTGTCAGCATAGAGAAGGGACAGTGTGTACCATCCACCTCATGCAGTGACTGTGAGCAAGTTGTGCTGTCCCAGTGGTGGGCTATGCATTAAAGCCTTGAGCGTTGGACAGATTGAATGCAAACTAGTGCGCTGGAAGGAACTGCAGGCAACGCAGTCACAAAACTGCTCATATCGCTCATCACGCTGATGCAATCCACTTGTGGTTTGAGCCAGTGGTGCGGAAACATCAATTAAAACATGAAGATTATCAGTAAATTTGTCATTAGCCTGAGGAGGAAGGAACCATGGCCAGAATTTCTGTCTTTTCCCTTTCATGGACACACATACATGCGCGCGCACACACAAACGCGCACAGAATTGCCTATGGGATCTCACAGGGCAAGAGACAGGTCTGAACTTGTCCTCCACTTGGGAGAAAATCAAATCCTGGTGCATTTTCATCAGCTGTCAGACAGATATTTCTGCCGGGCTGGGCAGGAAATTAGGCTATTAAATTACAGCTTTTCACAGGCCCCTTGTCAGTCTGTCCTGCTTTCTTACAGATGTTCTATCAAAGTAAGTCATTGTAACCATCTATCTTTCCCATGGCTAAATACCTTCTTTCACTAGACCCAAAATGCTGTTCTGTTCTTTCCGGTCTCTTTTCTGTCTTCTCTCTCTCTCTCTCTCTCTCCACAGATATCTTGGCTTAATTTGCGCCTGCTTTGGGTTCAAGCGCAAAATCAATTTCAGAGAGGTCAGCAGGGGTCAGTGGCCAGGCCAGAGCCTGAGCGAAGTGGATTACTGATTATCATGCAGGCGACATGGCTTCCATATTGGGACATCAGCGACCTAGATATCACATCTGTATTATGCACTGTCTCAGAACCAATCACAAGATTTGAAATGTGGAAAAGAAGTGGGAGATGCTGCAGCATAGACAACCAAAACACATTCATTCACATGATTCAAACCTTATTTTCAGCCTGAGGATTAGATGTTAGGGTTATGTTTTTCATTCCAATAAGAAATATAAGGCAGAGGTATGAATTTCCAATGCTGGTTTCATAAGAAGCATGGTGTGCTTTTTGGATTTGGAGACCATGCTCAAAATAAAGCATAGGTCTATAAATTTACCAGGGAAAAAAAATATGATGGAATAAGAAGACCTGGGAATATGATTGTAACTCTCAGAGAAAGCTGTCACTATCACTCACGTTCTGCCATTGACTGTCACACTAGAGACCAAGGCTTCCACATAGTCAACTTGTATTTCATGCTATACTTTTCATAACATGTCCAATGGCATCAACTGTAGATTTGTGATATGTAAATTGTGACGAGCCAGTCAAATATTTATGAGTGTATAAGAGTTGGGGTGTTTCTTTTCCCCGGGGACAACAGCGCACATATGGCGAATGTCAACTGAAAAATTTACACACATTCATCTGGAGAATTCAAATGCCCATCGCCTCCTAATATGCCTCAGAAACCCCGACATGCTTACTTCAGTGTCATGTGTTACTTGAGTGCCATGTGCTTCCGTACAATCTGTTTTGTAGGCCATAAACTAGATAATGGATTTGCCTCGCTTCTTATTTTTAGATTTGAATGACATTCCAGAGAATTTTTTCAATTGTCATGATCTCATTTGCGCTCACTCCTTTACTTGCAGAGATGTCAATGGGGGACCTAGAGCTACCATGGCATTTCAAAAGGGGGGCACATTACGCAGCACTTTTATCCAAGCTAGATGGAACAGCCGCTGTTCTTTAGTTTCTCTCTCTCTCTTTATCTCTTTCTCCCCCTCTTGTCAGAAACCCTCTCAACTAATCTATCATCCTCTCTCTCTCTACTTAAACTTGACTTTACCATTGGAAGGCAAAGGTAGAATGAAAGGGAAATAGGATCTCATTATTTCAGACCCACCGCTCACTCTGCTCGTGATTGATCATTATCGAAAAAGCCCATTTGGAAGCAAGTGATTCTGCTTTAGGAGAAAAAAAGAATTCCTATGAAAATAATACTCTGAGACCTCACAGAAAAAAAGGTAACGCTTCTTTTTTTCTGTTCAGGCGCTGTGATGGAAATGATCAATTATTCGCTATGCATCTAAAGTATGCTTTTGAATGAGGTTGACTGTTATATTTATGTACGTTCAGTAGGTTACTAGTATAGGAGCTTTAAGCTTGTGTGACAAATGAAGCATTGATGATATTGCAGATGATATTGAGGAACCAAGATGGAGAGAACTAAATTGAGGTGCTGAATTGTATCTGAGGGTTGTTAGTCTCTTACAGTCATAAAAACAAAAGTCTCAGATGATGGATAATGGGCTAATCCTCTGAAGTAATTTCTCTTGACTGTAACAATACCTTGCTTTCAACGATGGTAAGGACAAAACATTTCTTTCCTCATTAGAAATAATTTGTTGTTTATATAGGTGAAGTGAGACACGGGGTTCTACAGTGCAAATGTTTTCCTCACAAATATGTGTAGAAATCTAAAAATGCAAAAAAGTATAAATATGTTTTATTGACTGGGATTGAGTTTGGGACAAAATCTGATCCACCTATTGGTAAAGGCTGTGCACGAGGAAAACTTTCTTCAGTAGTGTTTTCCTGTTCATCTCAGTATACCTCACTCACACTGTTGCTTATTTGAGAAAAGGCTAACTAGTTTGCAACTTTTCACTGAAGGTTTTGAATTAGATTACATTTATCCAGTTCAATCAGAGGAGGATGAAAGCAACCACATGCGAGGGGGAACTTGACTTGACAGGATCATATCGGGGAGGAAGAGCCAGAGGCTTGAAATAAATCAGAGAATTTGAAAGGGGTACCGTGAAAAGTTGCAATTTCAAGACACCGATTTCTGAGGCTCGAGTATGATCGAGAAAAAAAAAGCTCATGATCTGTAAATGTTGTGACCTTATTAACCGTGTCAAACACAACTCATCCCATTACGCCATAATTTGTAAAGATTTCATCCTTATATGTGACGAAAGAAGTGAAACATACACATACAGGCCTATACATAGGCCTATACTAGCAGAAATAATAAGGTAGGTGAAAAAATAAAAGTAATGTTGACAATTTCATCACATCCAAGGAAATTCCATTCATCAATGTTGTACCTCTGGTCGCTTTAGCTAAAAAGAATGGTACATCTATGAACCCAACCTGTGACAGTTATGTTTGTTGTGCAGAAATGAAAGGACAGATAGCTGATTCCATCAAAAGTGACTTAGCCGCCAAGGTCAGAGCTATGCACTACCTGTTCATTCTCACTGATTGCGATCCAGATATTTCAAACGAGGCGTGTGAGACTGTTTATGACCGTCTCTTAGATGATGGAAAGCCAATAAACAGCATGGTTGGCGAACAGAAGCTGCTGCATCCTTATTTACACAGTGCCTTCAGGACGAGTTTGACATATTTGTTTATGTGAGTGTAAATATTTTTGTATTGATATTTGACAAACAACATATAAAAGCTGCTGTCAGGAACAATGCAAGAACAGAGCAATACTGATGAATACTTCAGGTTGTGCTCCTAGGTTTTGTTGTGTGTGACATTTTTCAACTCAGGAACACTGAAACATGCTGAGAATAGAACCGGGAGACTCACTTTACGCGTAGGAGGAAATCTTTAATAATGCTAGGATTTCATCTGTAGGAGACTTGAACTTTTACAGTCCCCTTCATTTTGATAAGTCTTACCATACTAAAATTGAAAGTATTTTGCTGATCCTCAATACACTATTGTCAAACTGGGCCATATTTTAAATCTAATCTATTCTTTGATTGGTACTTTTCCTAACCATGCTGCCAAAAAGATGCAAGTCAAGGAAAAGTTGCATGAAAAGGAGAAAGGTCATTTTTTCCAGACAGTCTGAACAGAACCATAACCTCCATTTCTCCCCTCACTGCTTAAAGCAAGTAAGCACATCTATCCTCTGGAACAGCGCTGTCCCACACGGTCGAAAACATCAAGGCAGGGAAGACATTGATGACAATAAAAGACAAAAGGCTATTTGAAAAAGCAGTTTTATATGCTATTCCATGCACTCTAACCTGTCAGAGAGGGTTTAGGGGGTCCTGGCCTGTCTGCCAGTAGATATGACATGCCACCAGGGTGCAGGTCCATTGGGAACAGTCTCAAACCACACAGTTGGAGGGTCAGACTTAAATTTATATTCACACAGTACTGACTACCTGTCAGCCGACACTGACAAACAGTAAGCAGGTTTGATGATAATCGCTCTTGATATTAAGTAACTTCATTTCAGAAACAGTACTGTCAAACCACAAAGTAATAGTTTTGAAATATATTGTTACCCAGTAGTTTGGAAACTTCAACTTCATAAATCCCCAGTGGTAAAAGATTCATTGCCAACTCTAACTACTAGCTATAACTTCCACAATATTTCCCCAAAAGTGGATGAAGGAACGTGAGAAATGACCCGTGGAAGCGGAGCCCGTGAAATCCAGAACATAAGCAGCCTCCGGCATGCCACACACTTGCTGACCCCACATCCCACACCCCACACCAGACACCACACACACACGTATGCTCATCCATGTAAGACGTATGCCTTTACTGCAGCTTAATTTGAGTTCCCTCAGACTGAGCACAGTGGCAGACTGCGCCAGAGAGAGATTCACCCAGGTGACTGTTCCCCAGCTTATAGGAGAAGTTCAAGCCACTCTGGGGACTTCAGGAGGGCATTTATATGCACTCAGCACATCTTTATCCCACAGGCCAGAATTTACAAATAGATTTCAAATGAGAGACTCTGCTTTAATTTTCTAATGCAGTGACCCATTCTGCAGCAGTGTAATAGCGGGTCCCAGTGTGACAATTAAAATAAATCACGTCTGAACAGAATTCGCCATATGTATTCATGCCTCATCAGTAACTGAATTGACGTAAATGATTTATCCGGGGGAACTTAAATACCAATGCCCATACCACACAGAGCTGCCACCCTGCAGCGCTCAAATTCTGCATACTTTTTAACAGCCCTACTGTGAATGATGAAATTGACTTGTCTCATATGAATGAATGATTGAGGCAAGGTAGACAATGGTTCTCAGTCTGAAATACATGAACATTACCAAGGATGAAGTACACTTTGGGGTAGGGTGTCTTCAGGGATCAACATTTTACTTGCTTGCACATACATGACTAGTCTCCTTCAATCCATGAACTTAAATGAACTTTAATGTGGCCTATGGAGAAAGAAATGTGTGAAATGGAAGGCAGCTAAACTCTGTTTTCAGACATAAAAATGCATTATGAGTATTTTATTTTTATTTATGTTTTATTTATTGTTTTCTTTATTTCATTGTTTCCAAGTGCTCTTATTTTGGCGAATAATCTTCATTCAAATGGTCCCTCCAGGTGAAAACTTGATGATGTATCTTGCTTGTGAGACAAAAAGATCATTTTTCCTATTGCTTAAAAAGATTTGGAAAGAATGAAATAGAATAGCCAATTACCAATTAATGGCTATAGCACAGGATATATGCATTACTGCTGCCTACCATACCGTAATGGATAGCCTACATCTGAACCTAGAGAAAAGCAGGATAGATAACATGGGTCATCTTCCATTTTTATTAAAAATGACAGCTATGTAGAAACTTCTTTTGATTATGGTGGGGGAGCATACTGTGAGCTCCAAATATCATTATGCTCTTGTGTGAAGCTACTTACACTGTTGCAGTGGCAGACCCCCATTGGCCATTACAGTAATGTGAATATGGTGCCCACTGTGTATAAGTATCACCTTCCTCCTGATTTGGATATCCTCATCCTCATGTGCCGCTTCACCCTCATCAGCTTTACTTTCTCTGCTTTTGATTAATCCTGTCTCATTTGAGATTTTGAAACTATCAATGGGAATTATTCAAATCCCTGAGGTATGAAATAGCTATGAGGAGGCTGTGGAAGACACTCATTAACCCCAAATGGAGGGGAGCCCACAGTAAATCTCGACAAATTCTCTCCATCGTAGAAATCTGATTAGTTACGGTGGCTGTACTTAATCCCAGTTGAAGGTAGAAGTTAATTTTGTCCAGTGCATACCCGATAATTTAAAGATATTAAAAAAAAACATGTATTTTTAAGTCTACTCTGCAAGTATTACGAGAAGCGTTGTAATATTACCTTACCATGGGAGACATACATTTATGAGAGCCGAAGGCTAGAAACCTGGGTAAAATAATATTTATTTCGGCGTCCAAAGTTGAAACGTTGAAGAAATATGAAGTTATCAGCCAACTCTGTGGCAGTTTGTTACAACTGAATGAATCCAATAGCTCAAGACTTGAACCAATAAAAGGATACACTTGTATGGATTGAATCACTGAAATGTAGTGGCTTGTTCAGAGCCCTCTGCAGATTCTATTGTTCTATTGATCATCCCATTGTAGTTACTTCTGTACTTCCGTCCTCAGAGGCATGTCTTCTCCCGCTCTAAACTAATGGAGGGTTTTTGCATGAAGTCATGAAATGCACCATGGATGCCAACTGAAGAGATCAGAATATTGCCATATAAACCAAAACTAGACATTCCCCCCTAGAGGGACTTGTTTTAGCTGTAGCACCACCTCCAAATTGGATCAGCAGCTGCTGTATATGATTCCATAATTTGAGGCATAATATGTTCCATTAATGCTGGAGCACTCACAGGCATTAGAGTAGACAGTTGATGCAAACCTCTCAGGATGTGCTCTGCTTATTCTCTGCCTTATTTCTCAGAAACATGGCACAGACTGGTGCCGCTGCCATTCTCTTACATGCAGATGTCAATTATAGAGGTGGCAGAGAGTGGTGAGCTGTGCACATCTGCCAGTGGATGATGTCTCCCCCAGCACTGTGCAAGCCAATGAAGCATAAATCTCAGCCATCAGTTGGCAAGCTTCATCTTAACAATAATGTCTGCAAGACCTAGAAGCTGCCAGACCTAAAATCCTATCCGGTATGCACAGACCTCCACAATTAAGAGTAGCTGCATTCATCTATCTTTCTTTCTTTCTTTCTTTCTTTGATGTACAGATATTGTTTGATCTTTTCCCCCTACTTTCTTTTTGTCCTTCACGGGTCACATGGCCCGGATGGTGTGCGGGGCATGTCTGTATGTCTTCTGCGTTTGTGATAGGGGGTTCTTCCTCATCACACCCAGACCTCTGCTGCCTGCTGTGTTATTAGGCAAATACAGTACATTAGGGACGGACCAGCTCCACCACTGTTGTCATCGAGAACATCTAGTTATCACATCTTGCGCTCAACCACCTGCTGAGTTCACAGAGCTATCAGCGTCCCCCATGACCCGCTTGTGTCTCTGTGTCTCACTGCTGGAGACCTTGGATATGTTAAACACCCCCACACGGCCAAGCCCAAGTATTCTACATGCAACATCTCCCTCAGAAAATGGCCCACAACACACACACACACACACACACACCGCAAACAAACAAACAAACTTGCTAATACAAACATTGTAGTGAACATAGAGTACCTCCTATAAATGTATTGAGTTGTACCACTGTGACTGTGTGTGCTGTACTATATCAGAGGTTGTTTGTCACCCACAATATGGCTGTTTCCAAAGGCATCAGGCTCTAAGTGTGTGGATTACAGCGGTATACATTTGTATAATGCCTGTGATAATGGGATAAAGCAGCTTCCGTGGGAGAAATCTGTATGGAGAATGGATTATTCCAAAGCTCTGCCTATGGGACGTTGAACCCAAGAGTTATCACAAGCAGTCAGCATCTCAAGTGGGTGCAACGCCTCAGAAAAGTGTTCTGATGCCGCATTTCATGTCCGTATTCTGTTCTCTTGGGAGAAAACATGAGATGGGGAGGCCACAATCGTGTAGGTTTTAGTCAATAATTACCATAGGAGCGCTCGAAAGGATGAGATATTGTTCCATTTCAAATTTGCATTTACTTTACATTAGGACTGTGCACACGGCTTGCATTTTCAAAGACTTATTTATTGTGCTCTCCTCCATGATCCAGGAACCCACTGAACTAGTTTGGATGTTTCTCTTGATAGCCATTATAGAGAAAATTAGCATTTCCATGCATACAGAAGCAATTACCGTCAATTTATACACATTTCATAGAAACATGTCCCCAATTAGAGGGCCATTTCAGGGGACTGATAAGACGAGCAGCTCTCATATTGAACATCTGAGGTCTGGACAGACGGTGCATCCTGCTCTCTCCCTGATCCCTATCTCTGTCCACGGAGCAGGCTTTAATAGGGGTTCGGTATGTAGCTCTGATTTAACACATTTCAAACACAGCTAATTTCACCCTTAATATGGGTGCGGTGGAGAAAAACAAATGTTGCTGTGCTGATAGGGATGCTTTGATATTGGTACAACAGTGAAACAGGATAGTTATACAAGCCTAAGTGTTTATTGTCTATCTCACAGGCAATTTTCTTTTTCATGCGCTATCCATTCAGGATACGTTGATGATTAAGTTCCTAGTGAATGTTTTCAAGAAACCAAGACTGAAATATCACATATTCTTTATAATATATTTTCCACTTCCTTCATTGACTCTAATGGTCTTATGGAGGCATAGCTGTTTGCCCTTCCTCAATATGTCCTGTTGCCATTTACTTGAGGAAGAGACATCTCAGATGACATCTCTGAATCTGTCCATTCATTAGCCCAAACAGGCTTATCTGCTTAAAGTCTTTGGCTAAGACCCCATTCTCATTGAGGAATGACTCACCTCCATATTGCCTCGTTATTCACCAGCAGAACAATTACGTCACCCTGTTACTGGCCGTGGGAGATTATGGACTTATTCTTGCAAATCCTCTTTTTACATGATATGAAATCCTCTGCCAGAGGTCTGTGCACGAGGCAAGGAAGAGACAATCAGCCTGTCTGGGCTCTTGATGAACCTACAGTATAGTGAATATAGGAGTGCCAGTTCACCGATCAAAATAAGAGAGGGAGGAGAGAGGGAGGAAAGACGATGGTGGAAGGAAAAAAGACAGATGAGGCTGATAACAAGGATGCTGACATCAGCCAAGCTCGAGCTCCTCAGGCCAACAGGCACATTGCTGGAAGATGGTCAGAGAAAAACAAACTAGCTAAAACAGTTCAAAGGTGACAGTTGACCTATTTGGTATGTGAGGGCTCCTCTGAGTTTTTAGAATCAGTACAAGAGATGAGCCTTATACAGTACCTCAGTGGTGCTCAAATCAAACTGACTGCATACATCCATAGCTATATAGTAGAATAGAATATAGACAAAGTGGAGAAATACTTTTACTGGTAACCACTCTCATCATCTGCAATGTAGGTGAGTATAGCCCAGAGTGTTATAGCTACTATATTGCAGTTGGGATCTCATGATCCTACCATTTATTTATTTGGGAGCCATATATAGGGAGGGAATGGCTCAGGATTGTGAACTCAATCACAGCGCGTGGGGATGTCAGTGCACAGAGCGCTCCCCGTGAATCACACACTGAAAGGCTATCACCCAAACCTCCAAGGTCCACTGCCAACTCATCAGTCATCGCGGACCAGGCCAGGCCAGGGACCGATCAGCCATGCACACACACTGGCCACTGGGGACATTCACAAACTCAGCCCCTCCTTTCTTCTCCCCCATATCCATACCAATATCCATACTCTGGCTGAGACCATACCATAACATATTCCAAGGTCTGAGTGTGACTTTGCCTCTCAAAATTCTGTCATTCTCCCTATATTGTGTATGAAATTGAAGGCCACAGAGGCTTGTTGTGTCACACTGGCTGGTCGGTCTAGATGGATTTTCATACTTTGTTTATAGCCGCAGTGTTTTTAGGAAGCGGTTATAGGGCACTTCTCTGTTTGTCATATAGTTAAGGCTCCAATTATGCAATGCAGTATGGATTTAGCATGGAAGTATATGGCATATTATACAGTTTTTGGACTCTGATTTGATTTTGATACAGTATAATATGTATTTAACCAATACATTTTGTTGTTTTAAGAATAATTTCAATTCAAACTCTTAATTCTTTCCTATGTTTATCCTTTTCCTTTATCTGAAGAAAAGAAATACAGATAGCGTATGTTATAAACAGCATATCTCCAACATGATGTGGGCAATGAGGTGAGAAGAAAACATGCATAAATGAATGACAGGAGATGTGCGGACCATGAGGGATAATACAAATTTGCATGATTACACGGACAGATGAGTGATTTACCTCTGCTTATGCCTGACAGCCATTTTAGATGAAGGACATATGATCCTGTATTCTTTAACTGTAGCACCTGAATGAAACTCTTGATGTATGACCGTGAGGAGGTGGAGGTGGAGGGGAATGATGTTTGTCTTGTAAATCTTACTTCTGGGACACAGATACATTATGTGCTTGATACTAGGGTGAGAGTTGTTCGACTGCTGTATAGGCACTGTGCCTTAGAAAGAGAAGGACAGAGAGAGAGAGAGAGAGGTCTCCTCCCAATGTTTTACGTCAACATGCACCTTCTAATACTCTGTCCTAAACTTTCATGGTGAAAGTCAACCAATATTCTTTGACCCACTGCTTGCCCTCTCTTCTGTGTGTTTTTTTCAAGTTTTCCAATTACAGTTTTCAAAGTTTAAAAGTATTATCTGCCTCGTTCACATGCTCTGTGGCTTATTCAAGCCCACCGCCCTTGTGCACACTATACAGCGCCTTCTCCACCAATGCGCGTCTCACACATTTGGCACACTCATGCCCGGGCCTAAACCACATTAGAAAATAGATGATATGACAATTTCACACATATAGCGTTATCCTTTGCCTCACTTCGATTCACCTGTGACCAAGCAATCTTCCTCAAGTAAGCACAATAATAAGTAATTACCATAATGTTTGAATTTACAAAAAAAAAAAGAAAAAAAAAACTTTGAATGGAAGCGGG
>CABFOQ010026517.1:0-12532 GCA_900660455.1 Gephyroberyx darwinii | reverse complement strand
AGCATTCTCTCTCTCTCTCTCTCTCTCTCTCTCTCTCTCTCTCTCTCTCTCTCTCTCTCTCTCTCTCTCCCAGCACCATAATTATCTCAAATGTGAAATGCTATTTAGGTATTCATAATTTATTTCTGTGCGAGGAGGACACAATAGACAACCGTGCAATGCTCTGCCAAGTCCCGGGATTTTTTTTTAATTTTTTTTTTTTCATTTTTTTTTTCGGTTAATTGAAAATCTCATTTGCATGAGGAGAAAATCAAACACTCATTTCCATACATGAGATTATAAAAAGATAACTGCTAGTGTTTGTTGTTCCATATTTGATCTGAGCATTTCCCGCTAATTGCTAAATGCTGCAAATAGGGCTGGAGTGTAACCTCCAAAATAATGTTCACAAGGCAACCGAGTATAAATCTTTCGGTTCAAACGCCTCACTGCGGTTTGTATGGTATGCTTTCAAATGTTTGTGTGTGCAATCAGGCAAATGTATATTCATGTGGGAGCCCTGGTGAATCCATATCAAAAACACAAGAAAATGCATAGCTGGATATCTGGGCATCTGCCAACATCATCAACAACAATGCAAACCCAGTTGGATGTTGCATAGGAAGACAAATACAGCGGACTGTAGCAGTCAGAGCCAGCAAGATTCCCTATGATGTGTGTGTGCAATTTGAGGTGTCCTGTTTCACCCCTTTACAAACAACTCTATGTATTCACACACACACACACACACACACACCACACACAGGCACAAACACAACCCTGTCTATTCCTGGCGGACACCATTACAGCCCTGGCCTCAGCCTCTGTTCCCTACATGAAGCTCATTAATGCAGCCTCCGACATGGGCGGACACCAGGAGATTTCCAACCCCTCCCCTCCTCTTCCTCCCGTCTCTTTCTTTCTTCTTTTCCCAAAAACATGATTAATGGGATTTGTTTAGGGGGCTGAACCCCAGGTAAAACTGGCCTGAGCTTTGCTGGGCACGGCTTAGTGCAGCGCTGACACATTTCTGTCTCGCAGAACATTATGGATCAGTAGGGGCAATTTAAGATGAGGCCATAAACAGTGGAGTAAGCTGTTGTCCAATGAGGATTTCTTTCTAAATATGGCCTGTGGGGATTTGCTGTTGTGGTAACATGTTGCACAATTACTCACTGAGAGACAGAACTATGAGGAGAGAGTGTAGTTAACAAGTGTATACAGGTTTACACCTTTTTTTTTATATCCAGCTCTCTTTGTCTGTCTGTCTTTTTTCTTGCTCTCTCTTTCTCACCCCCACTCTGTCCTGAATGTTTACAGTGTTGTTAGCACCTGGTATACTAGCCCCTATGTTAGTTCCTCCTCATTGCCTCACCAGCCTCAAATGCCTTACTGTTTTAAGTCATGTCACCCTATAACAACCAATTCTAGTACATTCCTCATCTGTGGCCGGTGAAGGTTAGGGAGTCCTAAACATTCTGGTTTTAACTACTATTGATTGTGTAACATTCTTCATGATCTCCCAGGCTGAAGAAACCTAAAGGTGCGGGTTTTCTAACACAGGTGACAATAAGGAGATAAGGGAGAAGTCGTTTTTTTCCCCAGAGGTGAGTAATGTCGCTGGGATACTGGTTATGGATTCATTCTGTTTTCAAAACTGATGCATGGACTGTGTTTGTTTACATCCCAACATAAATACCGTGATTCATAAACACATCTGCATTGACTGCACACATACACACATACAATCATACACATATACACACATAGACATACACTGTACACAGCTCTGCTCGCTACCACAGTTGTGTATGTGACGACCTCTATGCAATAGCTGGGAAAGGACAACTGTCAAATTAAATGACATAAGGTATATTTTATTTCTCTGTGCGTCTGACCTAAGCATTTTGCCTCAGAAATATGTGCTGTGTATTTTCGTCCAGGGCTCCAGCGCAGGTAATTGAAAAGCATTGCTCAGTGTAGCGTATGCACTCAGACATGCGATGAGGCCACCATTACGGTTCAGCATGGCCTGGAGGAATGAAGGGATGGAGGGACTGTGTGCTATGATAGAAATTTTAGATTAAGTGGGACCCTCACACTCCTCTCAATGTCAAGGGGTGAACTGGAAATACCTGTGTATATCGCTTCTGGAATCTCATATCCACACGCAGGACACTGGGTGATTTTTCAAACCAGATTTTACAATTACTTACTTATGAACTTCTAGATAAAGCAAAGATGTTCATCATCTTTCATGTTATTATTATTACTATTATTGTTATTGTTATTATTGTTGTTATTATTGTTATTCACTAAGGGTTCTCATAAAGATATTGATAAAATATGATTATAAGAATTTCAGTTTATGTACAGTGGTTGAAATGGGAGCGTATACATGCAGCACATAAAATCTTATTCTTCGATGATGGCACATGTTTTTTTCTTATGGCCTTCACAGAGTGTGTAGTAAATGGGCAGGGAGCGTGAAGACTCAGTGCCTCATGTAATAAGCACATAATTAAACTCCTCTGACAATTACATCATGCATTATCAGCCTAAGCCAGATCCATTACTCCTCCCGATCAATGGCTTGGCCACAACAGGGCTCCTACTCTGACCACACCAGGGACTGGCGGCCAGGCAGCTGCAGGTTTCTCTGCAGTATTGCAGAACCAGTAAGTGCTGTTAGTGACATCCAACACCAAGGGTTTGAATGGAGAGAGGGAGGAGGGTTAGCTACTTAATGCTAGGTAGAGGGAAGAAGGAAATGGGAATTAGCCCTGATGAGGACAGCGAGGAGGTGGTGCAGCTACTTGCTAAGGCTCTAGAGTGTAATGATGAGTCATGGTGGAGTGAATTAGAAAATGTTTTCCTCTGCAGTATTGGAGATTGAAATCTCTAATAATGAAATCCTCAAAGATCACTGAGGTCAAGCTAGTTCATTGCTGTGTTGCATAATGGCTTTGAATTAAACATCAGAGGAAGTTCAAACCAAGTATGGAAGCTTACCACATTCTGGGTACATCAACAATTTAGATGTAAAATAACTGATTCTAATGTTGGTTCTTTCATACAGACTGTAAAATATATGTATGTGTGTGTAAGTAATGAATTGATAGTGGCATGAGAGGAGCAAAGTTTGGCCATGTCAGCAAAGTAAGGCCACATCAAGCATTTCTCTCCAGTAGACCATTAGATGTCATCATGCATTCAATGGTATCATGAGCTGGAGG
Source organism: Gephyroberyx darwinii (assembly GCA_900660455.1). NCBI lineage: Eukaryota > Metazoa > Chordata > Actinopteri > Trachichthyiformes > Trachichthyidae > Gephyroberyx > Gephyroberyx darwinii. The sequence continues at coordinate 9,317 of CABFOQ010026517.1, read as the reverse complement.
AACTCAGGAGGATGACCACATGCAGCCATCTGCCAACGTGATGTAAGTGGGCTATGAGAATATAATTTTGATCAATCTGCCTAATCCCTTCTGCCGGTCAAAGAGGTCTGAGAGGAGCAACCACAGGCCCAGAGAATAGATTAAATCAGCCCACCCTCACTCTTTCTCTCTCTCTCTCTCTCTCTCTCTCTCTCCATCTATCTATCTATCTATCTATCGTTCTTCTTCTTCTTCCAGGAACTGGCTATGGCTAAGGCAATGTTATTTCAGACTATACAGTTGTTAAAGCTCATTTTACGCTAACAACAGGACATCAAGAGCGGTGAACCCTGCACAGAGGGAGAGGAGGAGGTGTTGATGGAGTTTCTGGGCAGGTGAGAAATGGAGAGGGGCTGTGAAGAAAAGACCCGATCAGATGGAAAGGAAAGATTAGAGAGGGAATTATTAATGGGGCCAGAGCCCTTTGGAGCAGGAGATTTGTTCGGAGGAGGATGCAAAACTGCATGTGAGATAATCGAGAGGGGGAAAAAAATCTTTCCTTTCCCACAATGTGAAATTGGAAGATATGAGGATCCAGACACAATGTATCATTGTTACTCTTTCATACAAATCATTTTAATCAAAAAATACAATATGAGGAGCCATGAGATGAAAAAGTACTCTAAACTGATAAACCCAATGCCTCGATAACTTGCGCCATATATGCTAGAAATGGGTTGGAACAAATCTCTAGACAAACCTGCCTCGTGCCCATTGCCCTGTTCCTGGAGTATCTGCTGTGGATTTTCCCTCTGTGTGCTTTCCAGGAGCAAGGAGGCCACTCCAAAGGGGGTTTGGGTGATTGATGTCCTGGTGTCATGCTGATTGACTTCATGGTTGCATACACTGGAAGAAGGGATGAGGTACACTGTGGTGGGGCAATCGCAGCTACCCAGGACATACTTCAATTCTAGGCCCCTCTCCCCATGGGATGGTCCTCTATCCACCCACACACCGCGGAGGTTGAGCAGGCTAAAGGCAGGGCAGTTCTCATTGTAAGCTGTGACCCCTTGCATGAGTACATTTGTATTGCTTTTTTGTTTGATGGGGAATTTCGGGGTCAGTTGGTCTTGAACCCTGCTCTCCCAGGAGGTCAATATGACTGTTGTGTTCTGACATAGAAGGGTTGCAGACTGTGGAGTTACCTGTGGTGTCTATCTGTCATACAAAACCCTTCGGTCTGCATGTGGATTTGGGTCACACACCGATTGGGATATAGTATGGAATATTATATATAAAGCATATGCTCCTGTGCTGTGGTATCCCTTGGTTTGTACTGTGAAGTTTGGTGATAACTTGCTTTAAAATGCGATTTAAACTTGAAACCTTCCGTAAGAATGCAGTATCCGAAGTATACATTAGGGACAACTTGTACAAGGTCTGTATCATACAGCAAAAGTGCCCTGTGCACTACACAGGCCTGGTACTGTATTTATACTAGGGTTTTACATGATGAGAAACAGATGGAGTGTGTCAAAGATAAAAGGAAAGGAAGTATGAAGTATGACTAAGGTTATAATGATGGGGAGCCAAGACCCAGGAGGCCAAATACACTCTTCACTCCCTCTCCCTCAGACTTTCTCTCTCTTCCTTTGCTGAGTTTAACTGGCTGGTCTTGAGATGTTTGCTTATTTAGCCCAGACCAGATTCACACCAGACCAATCTGTAGGACTGCAGGAGTATAACTCCCCTCCAGCAGTTTTTCTGTGTGGTGAAGCTGGGAAGAGGCTGCAGGAAGGGAAGTGTTAAGTCGGTCAAGCAGTGGCTGGTAGTGAGCCCAGACAAATATAAAGCTCATTGCTCTGTTCTTCAGCCAGTATCGATCTACCATAATATATGTTTAGCTGATCCTGTTTGGAACTCCTTTCAGTAAACAGGCCGCAGTCAATACTGTCACACCACGTTTGACTAACACCTCCATGCCAAGCCAACAGCCAGCGCCTCACTCAGTCACCCTGCGTGTCAAACGAAGGTTGGAGCAAGACTCGCTTCGAAAGCAGCCGACCAGGCAACACTAAACTACAGCAGAATGACAGTGGCAGTGGTAGTGGTGGTGGTGATGCTAATGGGCGACAGAGTCCCAAACTGTCATGTAGCAGCGTTGTTTGTGTCGTCTCCAAGAGCCAGCCCCCCATGTGCACCTGCTGCTGGTGGGGTTCATTATGGATTTCTCTAATGGCTTTTAGAGTTTTAATAGCATGGTTTTGCATGGTGCGGGTAATGAATCACTAGATGTCGTCCCCGTGCCTAATGAGAGAGCCCACTGTTTTTCAGTGCACAGAGACTCCAGGCAGAGATATGCATGGCAGGCAGCTCCTGGAATCTGTCTTTATTTATTCATTTGTATGTATTTGTTTGCGTGATGGATTATTTGTGCGTGTCAACTACTTTTTTTTTGGGAAGACACACATAACTTATACAGAGTTGTTGATTTGTTAAATCCTATTTTTGTCTTTTTTTGCGGGGGTGTGTATGTGGCTTCGCATTGTTTTTATCAACGAGCAGAATAACCTCCGTTAATGCGCTCCCCTCACAACAGAAAATAGCCCAGGAAACAACAGGGGAGGGCGATGGCATTACACACCTGTGGTCCTAATGAGGCTTTCCTGCACTACCATCAGTCACATCCGCTAACTGGGTTTTCAGCTTCTCATTTTTTTTCAAAGGAAACTGAACTACGAAACAACAAAGCAATCAGTTCCTGATTTTTAATCCATAACTGTGAGATGATTCTCCCATCTGTTTACACTGTGGGGGGAAAATGCATCCTAACATGTCAAAGGAGTAACCAGCTATAATTGTCTTGAATGCTATGAAGATGTCAATGCTCAAACATCACTCTTGTTCAGCGCGGACAATGTTAATACATTCTCTTTTACAGTTTATATATCCCATAGGAATGTGTGGGAGGTCATGTCAACAGGGTGTCAGTTTGGTCACATAGTAAAATTAAGAGTTTACCTCTTAGAACCCCAATCAATATGACCTCTAGAAAACACATAGACATAATCAATCACTTGGTCACACGTTTTGAAATTCTGTCTTTCAGCAGCAGGTGACAGCATGGATTACCATTAATACCATTCATTCAGCGGCCCGGACACCACAGTCTCATATAGGGCATTATATTTTACGTCTGAAATGTTTGATGAAAAATAGAAAGTGGAGTGAGGACTTTGCTCGTCAAGCACTTTTTCTGATGAATCACTGTTATGTTGGTGGTGTTGTCTCTTTGTGGAATAAGCCGGTTCGATATTTCCACTCCGTCTCTTCCAAAGCAATAGACAGCTGTCTGTTCTCACAAATTGACTGCAGGTGCTGATATAATGAAAGCATAGTAGCACTGTCTTCTGTGAAGAGCGAGAGCAGGATTCTACTGAAGACAAAGGTCATACGCAGTAATGATACTATGTGACTACACTGCACTGCTCTTAAGTATAGAGTCTTGTTACTATGCAACCAACACAAAAGTATCATGCACTGACATTCAACTCAATGCATTTATCAACATGTGAAATACCTACTATAGAATTCAAACTAATGCTGCACTACAGTCATTTTCAACGCCTACTCCTACATAATGCATTGCCTCTCTTCTTGGTTTGGCAACAATTGCTCGTGTAAATATCGACCATATACTATTCTAATGCACTGCAATGAATGAGAATAAGGCTTGCTCAAAAGTGCGTTCTCTGAGACGGACCCTCCGCATTAAGTAATGTATGACATATAGCGGTATGGGCATGTTGTCCCCTGTACAGCGCGCGCAGTTTGTCACAAGAGTTTTGAAATCAATCAGCCTGTGTGAGTTATTCACAGTCCAACATCAAAAAGGCATTACTTATCTCGGGCTTTTAATTTCCAATCCATCTGTCAAGCGAGTTGAAATATGGAATCTCATTACTTTGAACAAGTGGGGAGGGGGACAACATAAATCATTTTATTTTCATCTTACACTGACAGAGTCTGTTTAGGACTGGACCAGAGAGAAATGGCCGAGAAAGTAAGAGAGTTAGAGAGTAAAAGTGACAGTCAGGAAAGGAGCGAGAGAGACCTGAAGTGAGGGGTGGAGTGAGACACGGAGAAAGAGAGAGAGAGAGAGATGGAAAGAAGAGAGAAAGATTTCCTGTGTCGAGGAGAGTTTTGCTCACATGTTGTTAAAAATGACTGCCCCGTAAAAAACATCTTATGTGATTAGAATACTTTGAGGATATTTCAGTCCAAATCTGCAATCAGAAAATCAACAAGATGCAGATGTTTTGTTTCATTTAATGACTCAGAGTTCATTTACAGTGTAAAGGAACAAACAACTGTGGTACTTTCTTTGGTTTCCCTCTGTGCCAGTAAATATCTCTGCTTTTACCATAAATAAAGAAATAGTACACACAAAGACGGCTAACTGCCCTTAAAGTAAAGGTACAAAGTATTTACCAAGATATCAGTCACTGCTTCTGTACTAAACCATTCTAACCAATCACAGGAAGGCAGCTATTCCACTAATTATTAATGTCACCCTGGGAGGGATTGAGACACAAATGGAGTGTAGTGCCCCTTTAAATCCATCACTGTACCATAGTCTAATAATTCATGTCTATTACAGACCCTCTAAATTATTCATTTGCCAAGATAATGAAAATATGCTAATTGGAGAATTGCTATCCAAAAAGAACACATAACATAATAAATAACTCCTCGTCATGATTACAATAAGTCATTATTTAAGCATTAGGGCCTGTCAGGTTCTTATAGGGGATCGTACCACCGAATTGTGTTTGATTGAAGGCAAAAATTTTGATGACTCATTTTAAGAGGAAATGCGGTCCTGACTGTAAGTTCATACATGTTCAGACAAACCCTGTGAAAATTATTGTTGTTGTAACTGTGGGCCGTGCAAGAACACGCAGACGTTAACAGGCCTTTTCTTTGACCGTATAGATTGTGAAATTCATTCCCAGCGCTGCCTCAAGAGTGAAGCAGAACTTGTTCCCAAACTGTCGCCCTTCACTCAGCTGCTTCTGATTAAGCAAAGGAAACCCCTTCAATCCCTCTCCATCACTACGCACTCTTTTTTTCACTCCTTCTTTCTTTTTCTTCCTCTTTCTTTTACGATGGGGCCGCTGAGCCTCTCCCAACAGAGAACTATTCTAAAAGTTTATCAACAGCTCCTAGTCAGTCCGTCATTCCCTCTTTGTGCTCTCTTCTCTGGGTTCCCTTCCCTTCTTCCTCCCCCTCAGGGCCTGCTAGAAAGGAGAGCTCTGTCATGGCCCTGTGGAGAGAAAATGGCGGAATTCATCCCATGCTGTGTCGGTGATAACACTCCCGAGCGTGACACATCCCGCCTCAGATTACAAGCGGCGGATTCATTCCTTGCATTCTCCCTGTCACCTCGCCTTCAATGCCTGCATTAAGCAATTTGCCATAGAATAATGGGCTCTATCAAGGAAGAGGCCCTGCCTGCAAAAGACTGGCCGTCTATGCAGCCGTCATGTTGAGGGGGTGACATTTAATGTGGTTTGCATGCCTGGGGTCTGTAAACACAAATGTACACAGGCACACACACATACAGATGAACACACACGCAGGCACACGGACACACACACACGTGCACGCGGGTGCCGACAAAACAAACCATGGTGTGTTTGTATTCTTTGATGAATCCCTTTTAATATCGTAGCCTTCCAACATTACAAACATGCCTTTGGTACGGCGATCTGGGGTTTTGAATTACTTCACCTATATTAGTCACTGTCATTCTGAATATAGGCCCACACACACAGCCATGCTATTAAAACCCCCATCTAGACTAACACACACAGGCACATGGTCTCGATATCCAAACTCCACTGCACAACTACAGAACTCAGCTGAAGGAAATATGGCCTTCGCCTGAAGTATGATTTTATAACTGACCCGGATTACAATAAATGACACTAACAATGAGTTATCCGCCGATTTGTGAACCCCCTGCCGGATGCGCTACAGTTGCTAGCTAGCCGGAGAGAGGATAGTGCTGACTAATGTCTCTCTCTGTGTGCCTGGATGGTGCCAGAGCTGATGTAACTCTGCCAGGAAGCAGTCTGTTAACAGATATTTGAGTCGCAGCAATTGCCAGCCAAGCTTGAGTCACTCAATTCTTCAGTGGGCATTTTTTTCTTCATCTTTAGCTGCACGGAAGGTCTACTGTCCTCATATAGAGAGAGATGTGAATAGACACAGTTTCCAGTCAGTAGCAATAAAATGACATCAGAGTTGTTGTTTTTTTTATAGTCTGATGCAGAGAAAACTTACAGAACAGAAAGATTAAATAGCATAATATAGATTAGGTAGTTGTCTCTGTGAATGAGGCATATGTGTAACATTAATCCAACACACACCGCATCTCACTGACAGTTCTATCAATATCCACTAGCAGACCAATAATTGACTGAGCGTGGTCTGGATATGTCCCATCTTTGCAGGAAATACACACCCATTACCTAAGACTGAACCAAACCTTGTCATATCTATGCCTGCCTCTGTCAGTTCAGTAACAATACACCACCATTTCCACGACACACCACCAGAATCAAACAAGCTCAACCGCCCCCCTCCATCCCTTTGAACTTCCAGATGATCACTTTAGCCACAAACCAATTCACCTTTTTATTCCATGTTCCATTCAATTCATTTTAATTTCCCTCCTTTTCTCCCATCTGCAGTACTCTGCTTAACAACGACGACCCCGGCTGACCCCGACATAACCTCAGTGTCTTCCTCTGAGCAGCTAATAGCCAGCAAGCCTCATCTCTCTATTGACCCCCTGCCCATACTGAGGTGAATTACGGCACCTGAGCAGCGGCCTAATGTGCCCGGTCCTGACTCAAAGACATCAGTCCAGAAGGGCCGGTCCAGGCAGACTAATGATGCAGACATTGGGGAATGATGGGCAATATTACCTTTCAGTGGTCTGAGCCTGGGAATGAATAAGCAGAGAGTGAGTGAGTGTGTGAGAGAGAGAGGGAGAGAGACTATTAGGCTGATTACCTCATCATTGTATGGGGAACACAAGCAGAAAGACTATGGAGTTCATTTCTCAAGGGTGAAATGATTCTGCCAGACTTCATCCCGGGCTCTGATCAATGAATAGATTATGGACTCGAAATAGGAGCTGATGGTGAATTTGACTGATACCGAGTAACGCTGCCAACTAGCTGACATGACAGCCTCGTGAACCGATGCCTTACCACCATTATTCACATTTTGTTTGCACTGCGCAGACAAAAACGGTGTTGTTTGAGGACAATTACATTCCCTTTAACCTACAGATGCCAGAGAAAGGTCTTTGAAGGTCAAGTTTTTAAACATGTCTGGTCATGTCTTTCATTTGGACGAGATTAGATTTTTCATCACATCTTTGGACGGCAAATAAGGTTCGTTAGCACGTCATGTTTGTTGGTTGCACACGCCCCCCTCTCCCTCTGTCTCAGTCTCAGGCCAGTATGGATTCTCTGCAAGGTACACACCTCACCCCCCCGTGCTTTTTCCTCTTTGTGTTTACAGTCTGGACACATTCCGCCTCCTGCTGTCAGCGCCGAGGAGACACCCCCTGACCCTCCCCTCCACCTCCTCTCCTCCTCTTCCTCTTCCTCGCCCCTCTCTCCTTTCCTTCTCCTCCTCCCCATCCCTCCTTCTCCCTATCATCTTCTCCTTCCCTGGTCTGAGACAGAGGACGTGTGATGACAGAGGTGTCAGCGCAGGTCACGGTGATCCTCTCCTGCCGTCCTGTTCCCACTGACCTGGTAGTCGGTGCATTCCTTCCCACTCTCGGTCCCCACCAATCCGCTCTCTGTGTTCTCAGGAGCCACATTCCTGCCCGTCAGAGCTCCCGCCGTCCAGCCTTACAGGGGTCCGGTTACAGGGCCTCTGGTGGGAGAGAAGCGTATGTGTGTCTGTGTGTCTTTCTCTCTGTCTCTAATCCTTCATCTCTTCTTCCAGGCTAGTCGTTGTGTGTGTCTCTGTCTCTCTCTTTCTCTCCCTCTAGCTGCTTATCACTTCTTTCTCTCTTCTAGACTGGTTGATGTGTGTGAGTCTGTCTGTCTGTCTGTCTGTCTGTCTGTCTGTCTGTCTGTCTCTCCGTACACTCTCTACGGTGGTCTCCCTCCAAATGGTTAACTAGCCCAACGTTAGTTAGAATTGAATGTTATTCCCATGTGGTGACGCAGCAACAAAAAGAAAAAATGAAGACAAAGACAAAACATGATCCATTGTATGAGTGATTGAGTAAGTTTTAAATTGATTTATAGATTTATTATATTATGGTCTTGTCTAGTTTCTAGATGCACATCACAGTGACATCCTATGAAAAATGTACAGTACCAAGAACTCTTTTGTTTCATAATTTATCAAAAACTAATCTTTAGTCAAATGATATTTCTCAAACAAGATTACACAATAAAACAAGTATTTAATTAATAATAAAAAAAATGTTTAGTCCTTTATTAAAGTTACAGCACTAGCAGTAGCAACAATAATGCATAGAGGACCATATTAATTTGGTCACTATCTGGTTTCAGTTGTTAGAAAGACCTAAACAAGTTACACTGTGTCAAATATTTGAATGAAATATATGATGTGACAGCAATCTGAGAAAACCTTACCAAATGGTGTGTGAGCAAGATAGATATATTTCAATTTCATATGAACATTTCTCAAAGATCTAAAAATGTTGATTTCATCATCATCATTGTATCAACTGAGTAAAAACGTTGTATTAGTTTTTGATAAATGATGTATTACTTGTTTAGTCTTCAGTTGTTATGTATTGTAACTTTTGTTGCCCTCCAACAGTAACTTGTTGGGAAAACAATCTGCCCCATCCAAGGGAGAGTGTGATATTTTCAACATAACAAATCCAATGAAAGTGCAATGGTTTTGAACCTCCTAGCTTCAGCGGGAGACAGTGAACATGTTTTATGCATAGAGAGTCTAAATCACTGCAGCTGTCCCAAACTTTTATACAACTTCCTCTTCTTTCTCTCGCCTACTTTTTCCAATATTACAGGCTTGCAGTGTATCCGCTCGCCCGGGGCAATATTAGCGACAGCCTGACAGACAACATTAAACAAGGAAAGCTAAAATCAGATTCTTCCATCCCCATGAGTGTTCACTTTGCTAAAGTTCTCATTACCCGAGGGAGACAAGGGCTAGAGAAGCCTTATTGTAGAGGTTTCCGATAGGTACCCGGACCTTATATCTTTATAGTCAATGTTTCAGATGCAATCTCCTCCACACACTCTTTT
>CABFOQ010026515.1:0-19766 GCA_900660455.1 Gephyroberyx darwinii | reverse complement strand
CTCGTTGCCGTGAGGAACGGGCCCCCGGCCGCTGTACTGGCCAATGAAAGAGCCGTCCTCGTTGAACTGGATGTCCACGCTGTCTCCGTACTCGGCCAGGGAGTCGTCGCTGCCCAGCTTACTCTCCACACACAGAGACGGCTCGCTTCCTGAGCGCTTCTCATCTGCATCACTGAAAGACGGAGAGAGAGATCAGAAATGAAAAAAGAGTCAACCGTTCAGCCGTTAGACGCAACGGGAGACGGGCTGCTTGTTAAAATGTGATAAAGCTGATTTATATATCTATTTATCATCATATTTTTTTACAAGCCAGTACAGTACACTACACCTAAATCAAAAGCACGATTTGGGTTCTTCACAGAAATCTTTCATTTCTGCTGTATACAAACGGAACTGACATGTGAAACATTGACAATTATAAGAGTAGTCTAAATAAAATAGTTTAAATCAATATAAAGGATGAAATGCAATTCCCTTCTTTTCATTTACAGCAAAAACTAGCTGGTAGTTCACGACTCCACAACATGCTAAAAAAGTAATAAGGAACAAAATCTAAACTATCTAAATTGGAATTCAATTGAACTAACCTACTGCGAAATGTAGCTAAAGTACAAGTGTGAATACATGTAGTGAAACTCTGTCAAGAAGCCAGGAAGGAAAGCGTGTGCGTCTCTATGCCGCTAAAGCACTCACCTCTCCAGGGATCTGCAGGCAAAGCACGAAGGAAAGACAGAGAAGTGTGAAAAAGACAGGCTCCAAGAGAGTTAGGACTATTAAGGTTAGGAATACATGCTCATAGGAAGAACACAGCCAAAAACAAAAACATGGCAGTAGAGGAAAGTACAAGTTTCATTCCAAAATATGTTTAGCAACTAGCAACAGCATCATTTTATGTAATATGGAGTGATGAAAAATAATAGGCAACAATATTTTTTTAATGGATATAGGCTCAGCAAAGACAACAGCTCTCATATTATGGAAAGTGTATCCAAAAATGTGTGTGTGTGTTTAGAAATAGCTGGTGGTAAGAGAGACGCACCTGTACTCATCTTTCATTGGCCGAGCTTCAGAATCCACCTGACCGTCTTCCTTGTCTTTCACTGCAGGGAAAACATTGATTGGACATTGATTGATTGAACTCTGGACATCAGATCAAATAACAGGGACTGTAGTGACGATTGTGAGTATGTACGTGCTTGTATGTGTACTTTGATGAGTTTTTAAAAGTTACCTGCGTATTTGCCTCCCCTGCTGCGCTTGATGAAGCAGAGGATGAGCAGTATCAGCATCAGCAGCACGATGGCGCTGATGAGTCCTATAAACCAACCTTGGGTGGCAAACCCGCCGGCCACCTCTGACAACTCTGAGGGAGGGAGCGTGAGAAAGATTGTCATCAATATTTTTTATTTTTATCTTTAATACCAGTAAACAGGAAGAGGGCCTGTTCTTCCAGCACGTATGGAGCTAAAACTTTCAGAGTTTCTTGTAAGGACAGATGATGGAGAGAGTGAAAGGTTGAGGGATTCTGGGTAATGTGGTCTTTTAACAACACAGGCACTGAAAATAACACTGGTGTGAGATTGCCAATCTAACCTCTTAGATTTTGTACTTTGTGTGTGTTTGTGTGTGTGTGTTTCTACACAAATACCTGGTCCTGTGGTCTGTATCTCATCCTGCCAGTGAGTTTCGTTGCCTTGCATGATCTTAAGGCGGTACTGAGTTCCTGGTTGGAGTCTTGACAGCGTATAGAAACCCCGCGTGGAGTTCACCATCTCCGACTCCTCCCACTCATCCCTGGCCGCACCTAGCAGACAGACACACACAAGTCGACATTTAGTGAGGTTTGTCTCAGGAGAGTGCTATTTTTTGTGTCTCGTCATCCAGACTGATAAACGTGTTTTCATTCCATCTTCCCTCCATCCCTTTCTCCACTGCTCCACCTCAAACGGCAGATCTGCCTTCTACTCCTTCTAATACCACTCCTCTTTAAGTAGGAGATCTTTTATGTCTTTCCCCCTCTTCTCTCTACGCCCCTTTCCCTCTCTGCTCTCTCCTTCCTTCTCATCCTTCCCTCACTGCCGTTAGCTCGCCAATGTGGAAGCTACATTTCCCCCATCGTCCCTCCTCCCCGCTCCATCCTCCCTCCATCCCTCTCTCACCACTCTTCATCAGCGACAGGATGTGGAAGCCGTGGTTCCTGTATCGTTCTCCGGGCACCCAGCTCAAGTTGACTGACGTTTCTCCAGCGACCATGGTGATGTTGGCTGGAGGAACTGGAATCAGAGGAAAGAGAAGCAGAGGTATTGGAGAAAGGAAGGGAAAGAGGGAAATGGGAAACAGGAAGAAAAAGGGATTGGAAGTGGATGGATAGAGCACATACCTGCCAACATTTAAGTTTCAAAATACGAGAGTTTTTTTCAAGGGGGGCGGGGGGTTAAATAAATAAATAAATACATAAATAAATAAATGACTTATTGAAGATTTATTTATATTTTGTATTTATATTTGTTATAACATCAATCATCATTTATAACAGAAACATGCAGTTTAAAAAACTTCAATTCATGTTAACATTTATCTTTTCATGAGCATAATATTAATAAGTGTGTCTATGTATGCATTTGCTTCTGAGTTTATGTGTGTGTTGTTGTTGTTTGTTGTTGTAAGCTTGTAAGTCTGTGTGTATCAGTGAGTATGAGTATGCATGCGTGGCTTTCATTCTCTTTCTTAGACTTGTTGTAATTATATGTGGCCGACTTGAGTTCCGCCGTTTTCTGCCTGTGTCGGTCACTTGGTGATGAAGGTCGATATTGCCGGTGTGCCCTTCTGTGCCTCAACGGCGCGCTCGTGCCGTTGGGAGCTGATATGTTGGCTCACGTCATTTGCCCTATATAAAAATCAACCCTACAGACTTTGCAAAAGCCACGACCAAGGCCACTATCCTGGTGACTAGCAGATATAAATGGAAGGTCAACTGCTTAAATTTGCAGGTGTATTTGGGTTTTTTAGACAGAACGCCGTCCTGCCCTGACATTTTGACAACAGTCAGCTAGCTAATTCATTCAACATTCAACCGGCCTGCCTGCCTGCTGCACACACGTCCCTTGAATCGGTTGTGGGTTGCCAGGTTGCAGTGACAGATGGGTTGAAATTGTATGTAGTGTGTGGATTGTGTGTGTAGATTGTGTTTCATAGACGATCTGGCAACTTGGGTAACGTCAGACAAACATACAAAACTTATGGATCCGTGTATGACGATTATTTACAATAAAGTCTGAGGGAGGTAAATTATGTGAGTTTCCCGGGAGAAACAACAAAACGGGAGGGCACCGGGAGATGGCCTTGAAATACGGCAGGTATGATAGAGCGGGAAGTTGGAAAGGGTACATGGAAATGAAAGGAGAGTAAGGAAGAGGAGCGTTCAATATGTCACAGTGCTTAAACCTCAAAACCCTATGTCAAAACCCATTAAATAAACTCAATGGTCATCAAGGTAAAAAAAAACAAGGGTGCTGCTCTTCCTGAAAATAGGATAAGTAACAAATAAATAAGTAACAGGGAATTATAGCACGCGTTTGAATTTGAAGAAAAATAGAAGAAATTCACAAGAATACCAGTAGCAAATCAAAACACAATGTAATTTCACCTCCGTCCAGCAGGGTGGAGCCCTTCCGTGTGATAGGGGGTCCGGTCCCGGCAGCAGTGCGGCCCATCACTTTGAAGATGTAGCGGCTTTGGGGGTCCAGACCGTTGAGCACATAGTGAGTCTCAGTGAGATCTTCTTTTATGTCTGTATCTAGCAAGTCGCCTTTGCTCCCCACCTCTGTGGATGGATAGAAGAAAGAAAAGATTGATTGACAGATGATCCTCCATGTGTCCCTCCTAGTAACAAAGTGGTTGAATGAAGTTGGGGTCAGTGAAAGTATCACATTCCATCGAGTTTTTCTTATGTTTCTAATGCGGACACACAGCTTTCTTAAATAATAGTTAATAATCAGGATTTTTTTTGTTTTGCAACATGAGAGGGGAGGAAGGAAATATAATACTGCCAGTGTCCGACCTGCTGAAACTCTTCAAGCAGGATGGTGACCATGTAAATCAATTTATTCCCCTTTTAAATAGATAGTCTACAAGCGAGGTGCATTCAACAGTTTGTGTTTGCAAGGAAGATGCCATTCCTCTTCACCCCTCCCAAAAAACAGGCCCCTAGATAAGCCCTGCCCTGGTAGGATATCCCTTCTATCACACACCCTCTTGGTACTGCAGAATGTAGCCTAGCAGTATTCCATTGGTTTCGATTGGAGGCGTCCAGTAGAGATTCAGCGTCGTCTCCGATGGGCTCTCAAACCTCAGGGATGCAGGGGGACCGGGGGCTACACACACACACACACACACACACACACACACACATTGGAGCAGGCACACACAATTACCAATTATCTGATGAATGCATTTAGTTACAATGAGCTTCACTTATGTTGTGATGTGTTTTGTAACAATATGATACAAAATGTAATATTTCCATATACTCTCACCTCCTTCTGGTGTGTTGAAGTTTTGTGGTGAGGAATGAGGGCCCTCCCCTTTGCTGTTGAAGGCAGTGACAGACAGCTCATACTGCGAATAGAGTCGCAGCCCCGTCACTTCCTTCGAGGTCTCTATCCCATACACCACCACCACCTTGCTCTCCTCCGTCTCCGTCCCTTGCTCCGCATATCCCTCCCTCTCTCTCTCGTCCATGTGGTGCATTTTTCTGAGGGCCCTCCGGCCCCGTCCGCCCAGTGAGCCCAGCCTCCTGATGTAGATCTGAACAACAAAAACAGAGGGACAGGAAAGAGAGTGAGACAGAGAGGGACAGGGACATTAACCAACAGATGTAACCATCCCTTGTGCTATGTTTGGGTGGGCGCCCTGGCGGGGGGGCGCCCTGGCGGGGGGGATCCCTGCGATGTTACAAACCTAATCTGTTGTTCAACCAATAGTTGAACCATGAATTCCCATGTTGATAAATAGAAAACGTCAAGGTATCCCCATGATGATTGTTGTTACCGTGTATCCCAGCAGCAGTCCTTGGACTTGCTTGGCTTCTTCCCACGTCACTCTGACTGTGCTGTTCCTCACCGATACCGTCACCTCACCCGGAGCCTCCAGAGGCACTGAGAGGGGGAGGAGTGGATGGGATGGAGAGACATTAAAGGAGGGAGGGAGAGAAGGGTAAAAAATGTATAGGGCCCTAAGTCATATTTCAATCACGCAGTAAGAATCAAGAATTGAGCAACTTTTCAACATTTCTCTCATATACTGCACTATTATAACTGAAAACATTGTGTTATTGTGTTTTTACTGCCTGCAAACCAAACTTCCCTTCTGGGGACAATAAAGTTTGAATGAATGAATGAGCAGAATGGCTGAGGTGAAAGCCAGCCAACACCTACAGTCCTCTCCGGAGTGTCCGATCTCGGGGGTTGGCTCAGGTGCTTCTCCCAGCGAGTTGACGGCCTGGACTTTGATCTCAAACGGTGTGTAGGTTCCCGTGTCGTTCACCTGGAAGGGCGGAGCCTTGACGTAGGCGTGGCTCCAGTGCGGACCCCTGCCCTCCGCCTCCCGCCACAACACCTTGTACTGGAAGTCCTCACCGTAATGCAAGTGCTTGTCCATATCCTGCACATACACACAGGAACATGACGTGCATTAAAGTTAGCACATGTGCAGACAAGAAAACATGCGTGCAGAGAGAAATACTCACATCCCATCTGATGATCAGAGTCCCTGGGTCTGTGGAATCACTGTGCACACCAGTGGGGTTCGTGTCAGGAACTAGAGGGAACGAGATAGAGAGTGTGAGAGTCAAAAGTATCTCATCATGGAGATGGCAACTCAAAAGGGACAAAATAAGAACGCAAATCAAATAAAACTTGGATGTGAGAGAGTTCGGTTTCATTCTCACTAGCAGGCGGCGTGGCGTGGGAGTCCGAGTGATGGCTGGGGTTGCTGTGGCCGAGCTCGTTGACCCCGATGACCCGGAAGCGGTAGATAGAGTACGGCCGGAGGTTCAGCTCTAAGTGATTGACATCTCCAGGGACCTTCCTCCACACCTCCCACCTCCAATTCGCTTCCTCTGTGTGTTTCTCCTCCCTCCACTCCACGATGAACTCTGAGGGAGAGAGAGAGATGATGAAACTCCATATCACACACTATACTAGTAGGACCACCACCAAAAAATCTAAACCTGCTTATATATAGAATACATTTCTGGGGCAAATGGAGCGATTACTGATGGCTGGCAACATATTAGTCATATATTTAATACTTGTAGTGTGTGTGTGTGTTCAGTACCTGTGATAGGGCTGTTGTGTGAGCGTCCCGGTATCCAACTAAGGGTGAGGCTGCGGTCCTGGACATCGGACAGAGACAGAGCCTTGGGAGGATCTGGGTGCGCTGGGGGTCGAACGTGAAGCGGTTAGTGTTAGAACATAAACACAAAAATGTTGCGCGCACACACATTGCTCACACACACACGTAAACACACACATACCTACTACAGTGATGGAGCCGCTAGCCTCGACGTGGTCCAGAGCAGTGATCACCTCGCAGGAATAATGTCCAGTATCGTCTGGAAGGACGTGTGTCACTTTCAGGGTGCCGTTCTCAAAGATAGTGTACCTAGACACAAAAAAACAGATTTTCCTCCACTGTTCCTTTATAATGGAGAGTTTACTACATGTCAAGGTTCTCACTTAGTATATGTATATAATATACAGTGTTGGGGAAGCTACTTTGAAAATATAGTTTAAAAAACAATCATATCTGCATCTGCAATACAAAACCTACCACAGATTAGGATGTTAAAAATTCCATTTTGTCTGACGTTACGCTCAAGGAATGTTTGCTGTGTTTATAGTGACACACCCTGACAGCAGTAAACACACACCAAACAATCCTTTCTGGGTTCATTACAGGAAGAAGTTACTCTCTGTTGTAAGTAACATTAAAGGCCATCACTTCCGCGTTTTCACGCCAGACACAGTCTGGACCCATGCCTGAACCAAACAACACAATTAAGGGTTCATCACAGAAAGAAGTGGAAGAAATGTTCACTTTTCCTTGTATGTAAACTTTGATTAAACTGCTACAACCTTGACAATTAAAGCAGTGAATAAAAATAGATTAATAGTTGCAGTAGTTAACTATGCCTCAAAATGGCAACAAAATAAAACTACTATAAACACTAATCAAAATGTAGTTAAGCTATTAGTTAAAATACATGAAACTTCTTCCCCAACATTGATAATGTAATTCAAGGTGCTGATACTGATGCTAAGTTAATCCACTTCAGTGGGACAGATAGATCCATCCAGCAGGCAGAGCCCTGATAGCGTGTTTGAAATGTCTTCATGTGTGTTTACTTGTCATCCGGCGATGATTCCTGGAGCTTCTGACCGTTTTTCTTCCAGACAATCTGGTGATCGACCAGCTGACGGTCTTTGGAGAAGTGACAGTCCAGCACAGCGTTGGTTCCTTTGAGCAGGCGGACATGCTGGGGGCTGATCAGCATCACCGTGCGGTCTGATGGGGGGTTATAGATTAGACCTAAATATCGCTTTGCACAGATATTGGCCTTTTATTGAGTATCAAATATTGGCCAGTCACGTTGTTCACCTGACAGCTACAGAAAAACTTGCACATTACATTTATTCATTTAATTGCTCTGTAATGTATTTGCTACGTTAATTCTTCATTTGAAGGCAGTAGCGTCCTAGAGTTTCCCCTACCATTGAATAGGTGAGCTGGGTTAGCCGTTAGGAGCCGTTAACCCACCAAAAAGAATTTCAAATCTGGTTTTCAATGGAGGGTTTTACTGTTCCGTGACCTCAGTGCTGTTTCAGACACTTTTTTCAGACATATTCAGACATATCGGCCATCGGCAGCTTCAATAAAAAATATTGGTCTCATTATCGGCCTTTAAATAACCTTCGAATCGGTCGACCCCTACTGCAAAAGCATCTCCTTGCATTATTTAATGGCTTTAGTGCAATACGCTAACGACTGGGTGTAGTTTTCAGTTTCAAAATTACTATTTTATTGCAAGCGTTTAATGTTGGAAAAGTCTGATCTGGACCGCGTTCGAGCACTGAACATCTACACTGAAACTCTAAGTGTAGTGTGTGTGTGTGTGTGTGTGTTGGGTGTGCGCTACGTACTGAGGACCTCCAGGTAAGCGTTGATGGAGATGTTGGTGTGTTTGACAGTGCAGGTGTACACCCCGCTGTCCTCATGACTGGCGTTGGACAGGTTTATCGTCCCATTGGTCAGCAGGGAAACACGAGGGTCCGACAGCAGCGGGACCATCCTCTTGCCCTCCCTGTAGGGAACACACACACACACACAAAGTGACGGGAACCATATTGATCATTAGATAAAGTATTACCATACACCAAGGCAACGGCAGTAAATCTGGCAGCTTAAATCAATGTGTGTTCCTCGGCTAATCAGTGAATGGATGACAGATGGAAGGCGGATCAATTAATGGAGTGGAGTGTCAGAGAGAAAAGCAACAGAATGTGGCCATATTGTATAAGGCGGCCTGGAAGATGTATGGTTCACCTCGCCCCTCAGTCAGTAAATTTAGCGGAGCATATATAGAGCTGCCTCACAGAAATTCAACAACTTAATCTACGAGTACAGACATCTATCTCACTATTTTCCAGAGACAACCAACCTTTGGGATCTAAGGCTGGGCAAGATTAAATCAAGTAATTGTACTTTTTAAAGGTTACGTTTTAGAGGTATTGAGCCCCTTGTGAGAGGACAGCGTAGTCATTCATCCAGCCAAGTCGTAGTGGGTTTGGTAATGACACAATGTTTGCAGCAACTGAGGGGGCCAACTGAAGCCACGGTCCCCGTGCAGGCCTGTGGTGTCAGGCCTCGGAGGCTGACCAGGCCTGGGCGTGGCCGGGTCCTGCGTGGGAGACCATCTGGGAGAGCTACAGGGTGCTATCTGCTAATGCAACCAATGGAGGGCGCTGTTTGACTGAGAGTAAAAGCCAGGGTACTTGGAGTATGCTTAAATGTGTTTAAACAGGAGCGCTAACTTTGGGTCGTTATAACCATAACCTTCAAAATGATTTACGAGGGTAGCGTAATTGTAATCAGCTCCTACTCTAACAGAGGGCTTCACAAGGACAACACATGAGACGGATGTTTTGAAAGTACAATGGGATTACAGAGAGGCTCATACATGTTGGAGGTCATTGTGAATACAGCATCTATGAAAATGAAATACTACCATCGAAGAAATGAAATACTTGCAAACAACAAAGGTTTTTTTTTTACAAACTGCAGAACACGCCGCACTTGGCGACAGATGTAACTGTTGAATTATGTATCAAGATTGCACACAGGTTTCTGTTTTATAGGGAGTACTCTGCAGTATGAGCTTTCAGAAGCAGGCTTGGGCTCACAGTGTGTGTGTGTGTGTGTGTGTGTGTGTGTGTGTGTGTGTGTGTGTGTGTGTGTGTCTCACCATGCGACGTGTGGTCGTGGGGAGCCGAAGGTGTCACAGTGCAGCCCGATGTCGCCTCCCTCAGTGACCCGATACACCACTGAATCAGAGGACAGGATCTGAGGAGGAAGCTCTGAGAGAGAGAGAGAGAGAGAGAGAGAGAGAGAGACAGAGAGAAATAAGACCAACATTGTTAGAGTTAATAGATGATGCATGGGGACTTTAGCAGAGTTTTTGGGAGATTGGCCCGTTGGTCAAATCACCACTTAAGTGATGAAAACATGGAAACCAAATCATTATCATTACCAAAGCATTATCCAAAGTAAGACTGATCTTTTAGTAATAAGTAATAAATAAAAAGTTAATAATAAAATAATAAAAAGTTGCTAGTGGCTTTTATTATATGACTGATAGAGAAGTCAATGCAGCCGGGTTTATTTTTGGAACCATTTCAGGTGAGCAATCACGTGCTCATCTGCTGTCTTTTTCTCACATCTCCCACCACGTTCACTTCCTATGGAAACAGGGAAAGTAGTCCCTGCTAATTCAAAATAGTGTTTTTTTGGTCATATTTATAAAATAAAGTCTACCACTTTGCTGCATATGATTTGAAATAACAGACCATTTAGCTTCAGAGCAGAGCTTGAGATAATGCTGGTCACCTACGATCACCTACGATCACCTACGATCACCTACGGTCTGCTAAAGTGTTAGCACGGATGATGATCTACCAGCGACACGTGGATGACTTTGGTGTCTATGTTTTCATCACTTCACAGGTAAGTTGATCGACTGGCCAATTTCCTTTAAACTCCTTTAAATAAATAAAGTGGAGTATCTGTATACTTTACAAGGCATTACACATCAGAGTGTGTATCATGGCTTGTGTGTGTCACTTTCAATCCCGTCAAAATCCAAACCCTGACAAACGTTTCTCAAAAGGTTCTCATCGCCACCCCAGAGAAAATGAATCCTCCTTCACTAGCAAACGTTGAACTGCAATCCCTGCTTCGAATTTGAACGGAGCGAATAGAAACCGGCGTGAGCCCAACCCTGCGGTGTATGTACATACCGATGACGTAGATGTAGATGTTGATGAGGATTTGGCCGTGTTTGTTGGTGGCCTCACACTGGTACACGGCGGTGTCAGAGAACTGAACGTCCCTCAATATCAACACGCCGCCTAATACACTCCGACGAGGATCCTCATCCACTTCTACAGGGGAGACGGGGGGGAAGGAGTGGGGGATGAGGGAGTTGAGAGAGATGGAGGGGAGGGAAGGAGGAGGGAGATAGAAATTGGGTTAAGCAGGGAGTTTAAAATTGAAGCCCTTTCTTACGGTCAGCATGCCAATATTGTCAGAGTTTGTCAAACAGAAGTGGAGCCCAGCAACCCTTTACAAGCTGAATGACCGGGGGCAACAAAACAATGTTTAACCACGATGTTGTCTGCCAACAGAGAAAGCAGCAGCTGTTACAGGCCCTGACCCTTTCTGCCCTTCTCACTTTGTCTCTCTCTCTTCAAGTGTTTCCTCTGTAATTTTAAGCAGCAGTGGCTCTCGTTTTTTTTTACTTTGGTCCCTGTTTTGGTCGCAGTTAGGGTTCTAGGGCAGGTTGAATCTTTAGATACTTTGTGATCAAAAAAGCATTTTATTTAGAGTAGGGCTGCAGTTCTTGTTACATTAGGAGAGGAAACACTGGCCTTTCTTTTTCAGTGCTTCTCTTTCTCTCTTTCTCTCTGAGAGGCACTCAAGACAGACAAGGACCTTGACAAATCCATCTCAAGAAAGGGATCCTGGCAAATTCATCTATGCTTAAGAGACTCTCTGGTATAGTGGACTGTTAGTGGACTGCCTGGAAGAGGCAGGAAATGGACACTTCGCTTCCCTGAAGTCCATCTGTGGTTGTCAAGCTCCATGTTGGTTATAATGATGAAGTGCACTAAAAGAAAAGTTGCATTGGTCAGATTGCATTGGAAAAAATGCAATTGAAGGTGTAATAACATTGAGGGCTCAGAGCCAGAAGGAAATAAGTACGATATTTTTGGCAAAGAGATGAGAAAAAATACTTTCTTTCGATTAAGTTTAAATCTTTGACATTTAGTTGCTCAATTTAATTTGGCTACGATTTCAACAATGTGCTTTGAGTATTAGATGGAGCTTATCAAGAAGTTCACTTTGATTAATATAGAACTGAAGCCAATATGCTACACAGACCTAAATATGTGTATTTCTGCTTTGCGATTTGAAAAATGACACACTGAAAAAAGTAAATACAAAGTACACTGCAAATATACAGTGATAATCCCCTAAATGATTTTATCGACACAATAAAACGACAAAAGCGATGGAAGTGACTATAGGAATCATGACATGTAGAATTATCAGAGTACGCCGTACCTGCGATGGGCTGACCGTTGATGCTCCAGGTGATGACGGGGGTCGGGATGCCGTCAGCCTGGCAGTCCAGACGAACAGTCTCTCCAGGAGCGTACAGCAGGTTCTGGGGCTCCTTCACCCAGTAGGGCTCCGCTACACACACACACACACACACACACAGAGACAAATAAAAAAACATTTACTACCACTACTACTACTACTACTACTTCACAAAGGAGCAAAAACCCCCAAATATAAAGGGCTCCTGAAGTACAAAATCGACATCAAAAGCAATGAAAGCTAGGCAATAAACATGAAAGTAAACCATCAAAGTGTGGTCCAAAACAATTCATCACATAGAAGCAAGTCTATGAAGATGAGGATTAAAAGATGATACAGCTTCAGCAGCCTGAGCTCCTCAGGCAGGTCGTTGCAAAGTCTAGGAGCCCTACATTTCAATTATACACCACCATCATTGTCTGACAGGGATCAGAAATAGAGAGAGAGAGAGGGAGAGGAGAGTGAAGGAGAGAGGAAAGGAGGGTTAAATGGAGGGGCGGGGGAGGAGGGAGAAGGAGTAACAGAGTGAGTGTAAGCATAAGAGCAGGAGGACAATATTAAAGGTGCAACATGGAGCATTTTAAGCATCAATATATCATTGTCTAATAACTTGTGATACAGTGGTGTGATTAGTGTAAACCGGTGAGAACACGGTGATGATTGGTAGCCTCCGTCTCATGCCAGTGGTATTGTTACTGCTAGTGTTTCTCAAAATTAACACATTTCACATAAACCCTGTTGCTTCCTGCCACAAAGAGGATCTGTGATTCTTCAGTCAAAGGTTTTCTCTCTCGCTGTTCTGTAGAGAATAAATGTATTCTGCCTTTCACCTCTAACACCATCAAGCATGGCCAGAAACCCTGAAAGCTTGAGCTCCGTTTGCACTAGAAGAACAGCGCCCTCTTCCTGTTTTGTGCAATCCAGTGAGACCTGTTGCCACACAGTGTAAAATACATGTACTGTATGTCTATAACCCAGTGTGTACAGTACCTTCCACGGTGACAGTAAAGGAGTGTGTGATGGACCCCTGGGTGTTGCTGGCTTTACACTCGTACTCCCCGTCGTCCTCCTGGGTGATGCTCCTGAAGAGAAGCCAGCGGCCGTAGTTTTCCACCTGCCCGCCCGTCTCGGCCAGGTTACCGTCCTTCTTCTTCCATTCCACCTTCGGTGTGGGTCTGCAGAGAGAGAGATAAGAGGGGAGGATGGGTGGGGTGAAAATAGACAGAAAGGGAGAGACAAATACAGACATACAGACAGACAGAGAGTAAGACAGAATTGAATGTGGAGGAAAGGGCAAGGGAAGGAGAAGGATCGATAGAGAGAGATATGGACATTAGAGTGAAGCAAATAAAGAGTCAGGACTTCAAACACAGATGAATGAGCATGATCTTTCTAATGATGTAATATCCCATCTCATCGTCGTGGCGAAATTATGATGAGACTCCATTTATTGCCATGGAGACGGAGCGCTCCCTTTCCCAGGGGAAGGAGGATAATTAGAGCGAACGCAAAATAGCAATAGAAGCAAAGAGAGATATGGTGATTTAATAAAAACCATTAGTATATTTGGCCAGTGTGTGCAAACCCTGAGTGTGTGTGTGTGTGTGTATGTATGAAGTCCCATGACCGATATATGATACGAGAGCCAGTACCTTCAGTGCTCTCCCTCCAAACCTGACCAAACCTCTAACATTGCACCAGCAATTTATACATACATAGACTTACAGTGGAGACACCGGCGTAAGGCACAGATAATAATAGAGGGACTGTCTCTAAACGGACTTCTGCACTGGCCAGCGCCAGTTTTGGCCCCTTTGGGTGCACGTGTAAACGCTGCCGTGAAAAACAGCCTAACCCCTGGCTTAAAACCACAACTGCCAGATACACTCGAGAATGGTCCACCGAGCTCGCCAAAGCCCTAAGGACAGTTTTGGATGTTTGAGCCGAGGCCATTTAAGCAGACGCAGAGTAAAGTGCTGTCCAAGGTCCTGAATCTTGTCAGCAGGCACTTACATGTGCACACGTCAGACATTTCCAAGGAGATAACAATCAAAGTGACGATGTCCTCTAATACTAAATGCATGAGCGTATGTGAAGTGTAGCACAGACACCACCGAGGTTAGCGCTGAAGGCACTGGTTCTCTCGGATGATGGCAGAAATCCAACTGGACATGGCTGTGTGTGTATATGCCAACTACATCTGGGCATGTTTATGTGTTCATGCAGGTATTCTGTATGCTTTTAACCCTTCAACCCATGCCTGATTAGCAGGGGAAGAGAACATCATACAAAAGCCACATGCACTCTTCCCACAGGATTGCAGTTCAAGGACACCAAAAAAGAGAACTTGCAGAATGTCCTATTTCATATCTTACATTTGCTGTTTTCCTGCCAGTGACATGTGCTCGATTCTCACGCACTAGCTCCCAGAGTCATATATATATAAAGAAATGGACTGAGCCTCGTAGACAAGTGGTGCAATACATAATGAAGAGTGTGGTGGCTCTGCTGGTGCTGCTGTTCTGCCTCTGTGGGACATGGGCTCAGGAGGAGAGTGGAGGGGCCCGAGAGAATGACTTCTCCCAACAGGGTAATAGCAGCAAAGGGAGGGAACGCCGCGTGAAAGAACTCAAGACTGAAGTCGAAGCCACAGAGACGAACCGCCAGACAACATCCACAACCGCTGACATCTGGGCTGAGCTGAAAGAGCTGAGGGACATGGTGGTGGTGGGGAGGGTGGAGCTGAGGAACATGGAGGAGAAGGTGGATGAACAGAGAGCAGAGCTGAGGGAACTGGGGAGAGAAAACATGGTCCTGGTCATCAGATTGACAGCCAGCGAGAATGAGGTGAAGGCCGTCAGAGAGGAGCTGAGCACCACCAAGACTGACCTGCAGCTCCAGAAGAACAAAGTAGAGGAGCTGGGCAGAGAGAACGCAGCACTACTGTCAGCCATGGCGGACAGGGTGGCTGCCAGTGAGAAAGCAGTAGACGGCCTGAGGAGGGAAAATTCAGCACAAACTGCACTACTATCAGCCGTGGAGGCCAGGGTGAACGCCACTGAAAGCCAGCTGGAGGAGCTGAAGAGCGAGAACGCACGTCGGCCGAAGGTGGCCTTCTCTGTCGGTTTGACAGACTCAGGGAAAGTTGGACCCTTTAATGCTGAGACCTCACTGATCTACAGAAAAGTCTTCACCAACTTTGGCCAAGCGTACAATCCTACAACAGGTGTCTTCACAGCACCAGTGAGAGGAATGTACTACTTCAGATTCACCGCTTTTGATGCCCATCGTTCTACAACTGGTTTAACCTTGTACCACAATGACAAGAGAGTTATGCACAACGGGGTTTATAACCACGATGGAAGAAATGAGTTTTTTTCTAACGCACTGATTCTTCAGCTGGAGGAGAGGGATGTGGTATACATGCGTCTCCCCGGAGGGTATACACTCTACGATGACGCTAACAACGAAAACAGTTTCACTGGCTTCCTGCTCTTCCCTGTGTAAGAGGAAGGTTTTCCACAGCCACATACAGTAATACGTGCTATTTAGCATGAGCACATACCTTTTAAGCATGGGGGGAATCGCTGGTACTGTTCCTGCCATGCTATACAGGACCACATGATTTTCTGCTCTAGTCTTTAAAGCCCTGCAAGGATTTTCTTAGCAGTTATGTATTAAGTATATCCCCATAAAGGGCATATCCTCATAAACTTTCTTGACATACTGTAAATATGAAAAATAACAATCTAATCCCGTGCTTGGGTTTTTAGAAATGGGGCTACCCCTTTGTATTTTTCTGAATTGGGCCTTTAATTCTTGATAATGAGTGTAATGAGCACAGCAGGGGGTATTAACCTTGAAATGTAGTGAATTTAGTGAAACGGGTGTTTGAGTGAAAGTGCCAAAACAGAGTTGAGGCCGTCACTCAACAATTTTCTGTGAACGTACTTTGAACTTGCAATGAAGTAATAAAGTCTGGAACCAGTGTGTATGTTTATTTGATTCTGCACTCATAACCCATTACGTAATGTGTTGTTGTGATGCTTACTCCGGTGGAGAGATGCAACTTGATCTTAACAGTGAAAGACAAAGTCACTGCGGTGACTGAAAAGCCTCATAACTCCCACCTGGGTGATTTTCATTTTTACTTGAACGACCCTAGGGATGATTACACCTATTCAGAATGAACTCTGTGTGTATTTATGAACACTTGCTACGTAGCAACACTGTCGCTTGAGCACAAAGCTGGTGTATGTAGAGCATAAAGACATTTGACGCATATCGACATTTTTTGTAGTTTAGGCATATGACATATAATATAACTATATAACTTCATCCCGTGTTTCAAAAGTCGTTAGTTACGAAATGTTGAACAATAACCACCCCCTCTGTCAGTTGGTGTAATACACCAGTGTTACATTATTGATATCATGAGGCTTTTGTACCATAACTGTTGTAGCTATAAGGTCATAACCATAAGGGACATTGTTTTGTGGCAATGTAGATTGGTCAATTTGGCAGCAAACATAGCCAACCGTATTTTTTCATGCTACATTTGTTCATTATAGCTCAAGATGTCACCCTCATTGTTTTCATCCACTTTGTAAATCCTAATCCTAATCCCCATTGAAGACAATATTGCCCATCGCCACTACCTCAACAAGTTGCCTGTGTATCATTGCTTTAAGAAAAGGAGGCAAATGAATGAATGGGTTTCTGCAGAGACGGATAATCATGACGGACAGGCGAACAGGCAGGGAGACAGACACACATGCTATGTACACACACTCACACACACACACACACAGATCCTTACAGGCCTTTGGGTATACACTCAAGGACCAGGCTATGGCCCTTGAGGGTCACCATAGAGGTAAACGGTCCAGTGGGATGGAAGAAGTGGGGTCTGCTGTGGCGGACCACGTCATTACCTGTAGAGAGAGAGAGGGAGAGAAGAAAGAGACAGAAAGGGCAAATCAGGGAAGACCGAGGCAGAGATTGTGAAGCAGATGAGAAATTTAAAATCCTCAGGATGTAATTTCATAAGAAATCAACACACACTAAACTGTAATTTTAAAAAAAAAAAGGTCATGGCACAAAGAGATGTTTTCTTCCTCCTCGTTTTGGCGAGACAGAGAGAATGTTTTCAGTTCAGTTCAAATGTCCTTTTGGCATTAGCCTGAAATAATGCTTACTACCAAAGCAAAAACAACAAATGAAAGATTACTACCTGATTCAGATAGATAGTGTGACATCATTCTAATCAAAAGACAAATTTATTGAAGGACATACAGAATCCGTGTTGTTTCAGCCTCCTGTCTGAAGTTGTGACAGCTTAATACATACTAGAATATGCTGCCGTGTATGTACGTGTTTGTGTACAGGCGTGTTTGAAGTCAAGTGTACTCACTGGGCGTGACTAAGAGGGAGATGGGCGCCTGGGGTAGAATCGTCCTGGCATCGGCATACTGGGCGTGGCAGTTGTAGTCTTCCCTGCTGTCACTCTTGAGTACGTTAGCAAAGTACATGTTCCCATCCAGACCGACGACCACTCTCTCGCTCTGCTTGATGTGGACGATCCCTGAGACCGAGGGGCAGAGGTCAGGCGAGAGAGAGAGAGAGAGAACGGGGATGGGAAAATGGAAAAAAGGGGTAGGAGGACGGGGAGAGGGAAGGAAATTATGAAGGAAGGAGAAGAGAGAAACGACGGAAAGAAGAAGAAGATGGGAGGATGTGTGGAGGAGGCAGGGAAGGAAAAATATTATTGCATCATTAATTATTGCATTCTCCCTTCTTTGATATAATACTATAATATTCACTATGTAATTCTGACCTTGTCATTTCCTAAACATGCAGCAGTCAAACAGTAGCTTTTTTTTTCTTTTTTCTTTTCTTTAAGTGACTCCAAGTTGAAGGGAAAGCCTGTTCACTGCAATGCAAGTGTGAATTAAACAAAACTGACAGGCAACTTAGAAGGCACTATTTCATCAGGGCGAGACGAGTTGAACAGAGAGAGAGAGAGAGAGAGAGAGAGAGAGAGAGAGAGAGGAAGGAAGGAAGGGGAGGATAACAGAGGAATAAAAAGAGGATAAAACATCAGCTCTCAGTGCTGCATTCATTAGTTTGAGTGGAAATGGTCTGCAATGCAGCGTAGTGATGCAAAACCATCCGACAGGGAGCTCAGCTGGAAGGACGGGTAGAAAACAAATCCTGACGCACAGACAAAGATGCTCAGATTGAATGATTTATAGAGAAGGATGTGCAGACGGAGAGGCAGACCGGAAGAAAGATAGGTAGATAGTCTATCTGCCAGACTGCCTGTCTCCCTGCATTGACGATCAAATTGATAGACCGAATAGAAGACACACAGAAACACAAAGTGAAGACACACACACACACACACACACACAGAGTGGGACTCACTCTTGTCCATCCAGTGAATGGCTGGGGGAGTCGAGCTGTTAGGAGGGTTGCAGGGCAGAACGACGCTTTGTCCCTCGTCAGCTTTCTTATGTATTCTTTGCTGTTTTGGAAGGATCGGTTGAGCTGAAACACACAAAGAAACCAATTGAGAATGTTATATATCATTATATATGTCACTACAGTACATCTATATACTGTAGGAAACCCGGGCAGCCTCTGGGCCTCATGTACCTTGAATTGAGTTTTCTCCACTATGTCTCAATTGTTCAGGAAGGCAGGAGATGCTGCAGCAAGCCTGCAGTACAAAACTGCTACCTTCTCAAGAGCTTGCTCAGCATTTTTCTATATCCTTTCTGCGTATATGGAACAGTGAAGGGTTTCATATACCGCATACAATTTATTGCCACGCTTTGCTGTTGTTGTAACACTGCTGAAAGGAAGAAGTGATGTTGTTGGGAGACGCTGGACCTCTTTGGTCTGGACTGATAGTAACGGCAGGAGGAGAGGAAGGGGAAAGTGTAGGATTTACTGATAATGTCAGGATTGTTTATCATCATCAGGGGAATGAAATGAGAGTTTTCACATCAAGGGCACATAATTCACATAATCATGAGATTCTGCAAGTGTATTTTTCCATTCCTCTTCAGCTCCAATCATTCTCATTTCAGCTCCTAAGGATCACTACGCCGTAATCTAACACAACAGTGATTCAACCTCTAGCTAGTTCATGAAAGCTCTTCATTTGCTGTTCTAAACACCCAGTGTCAGGTAGCTCTTTCTAAGAAAAAAATCCTCTGGAGACAGGAAGTGATGCGTTTTATATTTCTGGTTTGTTTGGAATAAGTAGAAGAAGAACTGGGTAGTTAGCATGACACGGCTGAACAGCCACCTACGGAAACTCAAACTTCATCAACAGAAAATGCAAGGAAGAAGACGTCACAGTGCTGACAGGTGATCTC
Source organism: Gephyroberyx darwinii (assembly GCA_900660455.1). Taxonomy (NCBI): domain Eukaryota; kingdom Metazoa; phylum Chordata; class Actinopteri; order Trachichthyiformes; family Trachichthyidae; genus Gephyroberyx; species Gephyroberyx darwinii. Next base: position 441 of record CABFOQ010026515.1, on the reverse strand, counting down.
TGGGAAGAGCAGTGAGGAACACATCAACTGTTATTGCTTTAGCGTCACGGTAGCCTCCATGATGCTAAATAGTCTAACTCTAACTAGTCTGTGTTTACAGCCAGGTGGTTTATTGTAGTCTAAGTGGTGTCAGGTAACAGACTGACTTCCCACCATCGCTCCATGCTTAGCAACCCCAGGCACCCCGAGGACTGACTGACATCACCGCTCTGTCTCCAGGCAATGGTTACCAAGGTAACAAGAGATGAGAGAGCAGGACAGGTGGCCCCAGAAAACCTCACTGAGTCATTGAAGTGTGTGTGTGTGTGTGTGTATGTGCATTTGTAACTGTATGACTGCATGTGTAATAGTAATTTATTAGTGTGACTGTATATGAGTGCCCGTCTGTCCATATGGGTATACAGTATATCTGCATCTGTGCACGTGTGAGTGTATCTGTGG